>JAGDQP010015608.1:0-26608 GCA_022664845.1 Lepisma saccharinum
CGTAAGGCTCCCATAGCACCTCGAACCCAGTATCAAGAAACTCATTTATGAAAGACAGTTATAAAACTGCTCTACTAGAATTGTATATAATGGAACATCAACATTATTATTTTGCAAAGCTTGTAAACGACAAATTATACAAACAGAAAAGATATGTAATAAACAAGCAGGATATTATAAAACTGCTATTTAAGCTATTGTGTAACGATTACAGCAATGACTTTTCCGGGTAGCCCGCAGGAAAAAGAGCAAGGTATCTGAATTCCACGGGCCATCGTGTCATTGTGTCGCGCTGACCAGTGGAATTCCAGAGAGTGCTTTTGCACCCAGAATTAGGAAAACAAGATGTAAAGGGAAATCTTGGTACTCCAAAATGACAGTCCTTGGGTTAGCTACGAGATAGCAACATCAAACAGTACTTAGTGCATTGTAGAAATATTCCTGTGGTCTATCCGGTAAGTCGGAACACGCTGTAGATATGTATTTGAAACTTGGGACTTAAACCTTTTCTCTCAAATCCTCTCGCTTATTATTTACTATAGCTACATCCCATTTCTAGATCCCAGTATAATTTAGCACGGGCAGAGGAACCGTTGCGATAGCTTGACTATTTTGTTCTTGATACTTGAAGTTTCTTTGTGTGTATGGCAGCAGCGTGTTGCCATGCGGGTGCAGCATATGTAAGTATTGGACGCATTATTGTATTGTTGTTCATGTGGTCGTTGGTGAGTAAGCATTTGAGCTCTGCAAGTTTACCTGATGCTTTGACCTATTTGAGCGTGGATGTGTTGCCTGTATGTTAGCTTTCTGTCGAGTGTTACCCCAATGTATTGTGCTTTCTCCTGCAATTCTATGGTTTTATGAATAACTGAAGTGTTGTCTGTGGTTCCTTACGTCATCTTGAGAAGTATATTGATTTGTTTTTGTTGATGTTTATTTTAATTTTCCATTTAATAAATCATGGTTCTAGTTTTCGTAAATGATTTTGTAGATATTTGTTGTGGTTCCCAGCTGTATGTAAATATACATGTGTCATCTGCGAACAGAACTAAATTTGTATTGCTGTCTACGAGGATGTCATTAATGTAGATATTAAATAGTGTAGGTCCCAGAAGTGATACCTGGGGCACTCCGGCTTCAATGTTTCTGGTAGTGGAAGATTGTGAGTTTACTGATACGAAGAACTTTCTATCTCTTAAGTATGATCTGAGGAGGTGGACGTAGGGAGTAGGGACCTGGAGGTTTTGCTTGTATGAGTTTATAGAGGAGGCCTGTTGTCCAGACTCGGTCAAAAGCCTTTTCTATATCAAGGAATACTGCGCCTATGCTTTGGTTTCTATTGAACTTATCTGTAATGTATTCCACTACCCTAACAAGTTGATTGTTTTTTTTTTTTTTTTTTTTTTTTTGGACCCGAATTACTCGTTAGTTATAATGCTATGAGTATTTAAGAGCTTTTGATCCTACTTAATATATGACTGCTTCTATAAGTTTTGCCATGGTATTTAGTAGACTGATAGGTCTATAGTTATAAGGAAACACCGGGTCTTTACCAGGCTTTGGTAACGTGGTAACTTTTACCATTGATGATTTTCATTAGGAAGTTCATAGCTTCTAATGGAAGATTTTTCACACAAATTATTTGGATATTATCGTATCTACGCCTGCGGCTTTAAAAGGTTTCAGTTTACAGAGAAGTTTTACTTATTTTTTTCTTGACTTTCTGTATTTTCGCTGTGTGGACACCGGATAAAAAAAGAGGCCACACAGTTCCTGACTATTTTATCATTATTTGGTCTTGACGGTGATGTGTTCGGCTGGAACGTATTTTTCTAATGTGTCAGCGAAGGCGTTAGCTTTGTCTAGCTCTGAATAAACTATGCCGTTTTCCCCATGCACCGATGGTGTTGGTGTGTAAGGTTTAGTGAAGTGTTTTGTCATTTTCAGAACTGTCATGTAAAGATATCTTTACTGTTATACTCTCGGTATTTTTGTATACCACGACAAAAGAAACAGCGTGGGAAGATTTACAGTATCCTGTTGACCTGTTACAGAAGGGAGTAATTTTGTGAAGGAATGGAGACTGAATATGAAAAATTGATCCTTTTTCACGACATTAAACGGAAGCGTCAGTGGGTGAGAATTGGGAACGTTGGGAAATAAGAACGCTACTCACATGAAGTGATGTTGTGTGTTTAGTGGGATATGAGCGGTATCGTCCATTTTGAACTGAGGCCACCGAACCAGACCATCACGGCGGAGACTACTGTCAGCAGTTAGAACAGCTTCGGGCTGAGTTAGTGGATAAATGCTGTGCACTGGTCAATCGTGATCCACGGAGACAAATGCCCGCCTACACACGGCAAAGATAACCGTAGGAAGTTCAATGAATTTTGATGAGACAAAATACCCTAACCACCTTATTCACCGGCCCTTGCGCCTGGTTGACAGATGGCAGAGGGTTGTAGAATGAGATATGATTATGATGATGATTGAAGATAGTGTTCCAGGTACATCTTCGTTCTTTTGTTTATTTGGTCAAAAGAAGACATTCTTATGTCATGACCCAATATTTGTGAAAATAGGATAATGATAAAATATAGTGAATATATTTGTTCCTTGGGGGGGGGGGGGATAGAAGAAATATGAACTATAATGTGCAACGGATTACAAAGTGAATTGTGAAGGAAGACACTAACAGGTACTCATCTTTTCTTACTTGGTGTAGGTCACATTTTCTTTTTAAAGGACTTTCATGCTGTTCGTCCGCTTCAACTATATAATTACAGCTACTTTTCTGTGTGCTAACTTGTTAGATCATAGAAGATTAGGAAACGAAAATCTTGTTTTTGAAGATAATCAATGATGTTGGCACAAAAATTCAACATAGGCGTACAAAAAACTTGCTAAATAGCATACTTTTTAAAATCCTTTTTTTTTTTTTTAATATATAAATTACATGATTTTAAGACTATAATTTGCAACTTTCACCTCTCACGTACTTCCTCAAATTATTCTGTTAAAGTTAAAAAAAAAAGATTAAGCGACAGTGCGTGTTATTTTGCATGAAGAAATTGTATGCGATGTTTCTGATCGTCTTCAGCATAATTAGATTTTAAAGATTAACTGCTCACGTTGGTTAAAGAGGAAGAAGACTTTTTAGTAGGAGATGCCTTCATGTCAGGATTTTGTTCTTTTAGGTTTAATTGAAAACGTAATAGTATAATGTTTTTGATTACTTTTATTAAATATTCCCAAAATTAGGCTTATTGATTTTCTTATTACCAATTTGTATGTTGTGAAAGCGATTTCACTTTTCTTTCTGTTGATAACGTTCATCTACAATTTTTTGTGGTTCCATTTACTGGCAGCGAAAAATCTCCTTTCCTTGGATGTACTAAAACAAGAGAGTCCTCGTACTTAGGTGTTCTGCAGGTGTTGAGCGGAAGATGAACGTCAAGTCCGTTGAAGGTGAAGACAGCAGGAGGTAGTTCCGGCGTAATTGGTCTTTTCATAAAATATTGTAATATTTCTCATTATCAAAACTACACAAAAGCGATAGTAAATCATGTGCTGTGAGAAGCAAAATAGTAGCTGTAAGATTCTTTTAATAATCTTCATGTGCGGTTGACAGATGTCTACATGATCATCATATGACTCTGCATAGAGGAAACTATTAACTGAATTGTTATTAACATCCTAAATGAGCTGGTGGACTTCTGAGGACGGGCCTTATAGTTTCTTGATAAGGTGGACTCTGAACCACTCCGTTCAAATTAATAGACCCCGGCAGGAATCGAACGTTTGACCACGTGCACAAAAAGCTAGGCCTCCTCGGCCACCCCGAGGTCATATGGAGGAAACGACTTCTTATCAGTTCATTTTAATTTATCTAGTATTTTTCCAGGTTTATATTAATTTTGCACATTGTGGTTGATTTGAAGTGAATATTTTATGTCCTTTAGGCAGCTTTGGTTCAGGTCGCGATAGAGTTAAAGTGAAGGCTGTAAGAAGAAAGTCGGCTCAGGTCTGGTTTGAAGGTTCCCTGCCAACAATAGCCTGAGTAATTGAGGAAAATACCTGGAAAAACACCCTTCAGGTTGTGGTCGGCTGCTGGTTTTGCCCAGAACCTTCCGAAAGCAAAACCAACGCGGCCGAAGAGTTTAGTGATTATCTCATTTAGGTACAAGATTTCATTTTATCAAGTCTGATGCTCGATCATTGTGGCGTATCGATCCTTTCACCTTGAGTTGTATGACTTTAGTCTTCAGGAAAAGAGAACTGAAAACAAGAGGAGATGATAAATCATTATATTGAGCGTGTAATTTCAGTAAGAAGAAAGAAATTTGAAGCTTGGAAGTATAATTGAAATCATTTTGTGCCATTTTTGACTAATGAATTCATTTCGTTTCTTTTAGTTTTTTCTGTAACGTCTTTTTCACAGAATATAGTCTCATGAAAAGACAGAATGAATAACAACTTAAATCCGTACAATTGGAGGTTTCCTCCAGAAATCCTGATAACTTCTGGACAATTTTGTAGAAAAGGAAAATTATGAGTCACGCATTTTGTTTGAAGTGAATTATACGAAAGGATCGAAGCTTATGAAGAAACCATTTCTGTCAACCTCCCCTTCCTCTCTCTGTCTCTTTCTTTCTTTTAGTTCTGTATGCTCTTTTATTTTCTTTCCCTTTGTCGCTGGTTTTACATTTAAAAGGTTTCATGATTCGTTTCTGGAGCTTAACAGAAGTTCGAACTGTCTGCACGCACAATTCATATTCTCTCCCCCTTCTTCCTACGCAGTCGTTTCTTAGAATAGCGTGCATTGCGTGACCCTTGAATATCGCAGGTTTCCGAGAATGACCCTCTAATAAACAAAACCTTAAAAAAATTACTTTACTGCCGTAAAGATGTAGGATGATGTTATTTTCTAGCTTAAAAATGGGTAAAATATATCTGAAAATGCTTTATATTGTGTGTGAAACTCAACAACAACCACAGGAAAAGTTCACAGAGATAATATGTTGTCAATACTTTTTTACATAAAAATCCACAAGGTGAAAGAAAATTAACAAGTGTGATCTACTCCAGGTCAAAGTAAAACTTCGTTATAAATTTTCATTCTTTCAAAATACGTCAAATTGGGCAAAAGGTAACTAATCTATTAAAATAAAGATTTCATATGCAGTGCCTACCAGAGTAATAATTCAGTACGAGTACAGCCAGACTGTAAAACTGTCTGATTCAAGATAAAAGTCATCGGCCAATTTCTATAAATGTGAGTGTACATTGCTGGATTCCATAGTCGTTAAAATTGAATAACTCTGTGATTAAACCAAGTTCATGCTTTGCGACTATCCTAACTTACGAATCTAGAAGAAATTATTATGGAAACAGCGTTCAGCAATGTACAGTTCAAAATACTTAAACGGATGTTAGCCTACATATCTAATATATTGTTTACGTTTCTTGTGTATATACATTATTAATGTGTTTACCACACAAGTTGTAGAAGCAATTATAATAGTCTCTCGTACGGATACACAAACACTTCTTTGCTTCTTCGGGCGCCAACTAAATATCCTGGAAGCAGCATAAAGTAGTTGCTCCTTATTTGCAAGAGAAGTAGACAAAAGTGTGTCTGCACCCGGAGTTGGATAAAGTCCAGCAACTGCAGTCAATGATTGACTTAATGTTATTCTTTTGTTCTAAAATCAGATTGCAGTTGTTTGTTTGTGTTCAACTTTTTAAGAATTCATTGCCAAGTTCATTGCAAGGACATGAATGTACGGCACAATTTCCATAACGTTTTTTTAAGATGCTTGTTTGTCATTTGCTATAGTAAAGGTTAAGTTTCTAGTGATAGAGACGAAATTGCAAGAAATAGTTCAAGGTAATGTAACCAGGCCATTAAAAATAAGTCTCTCATTGAACCATATACTCCGCGTTGAAAAGAATCTGTAAATATTAAAAGTTAATTTCAAACAGAATTAAGTTTTAATTTGTCTTTAGTTTTGGTTATATACATCAGTTTGTGTGCAAGTACGTTCTACACTTTTAAAATACTAAGTCAGTATACTCCAAGTACTGTGCAGATATTCCACCAGGATTTTCAGCGTGGGGGGGTAAAGTAAAAATTGGGAGACTGTAAGTGGAGTTTTGCACGGTTTCTATCGGCTTTTTACCGAAAAGGTTTTAAAGTTGAGGGAGGGGTGCTCTCAAGAATTTAGGGGGGGGGGGGGGTTCTGGCGGAATCACTAGTACTGTGTTAAGTAATCCAAACTGTTTTCAATTATTTCATTTTGCTTGTTCCAAAAAAATTCAAGAGTTTCTTTTTTGCTTTCTTCGAGGAACAACAATTTCTCTAAATCAAAAGTCTCTATCCCGATATTTGGGACACCAAGGTTATCAAGGTCAGCGGAAAAGAATCGTAAAGTTTTAGCAAATATACATTTCTTAGCAGAATGTTGGTTGGTTTTAGCGATGCTTTTCGATAGTTAAATGTTCAATTGGCAAGAAATTGGGTTCCGTAATTACAACAGTAAACTGTTATTCTCGTATTGAAGTTTTACGGGATATGTTGTGTTTAGAATGTACCGAAAGGTCTGCGCTACCACTCTCGTTTTTCATGGTGAAAATTCTTTAATGAAATAGTGATATCATCATCATCATATTCAGCCGTTTTCTATCCACTGCTGGATGAAGACCTCTTCCCCCTTTCCTTTCCACATATCACGGTCTGCTGCTATCCTCATCCATGTATGTAGCTCCTGAAAAACGCTTGATTTCGTCTACCCATCTAGCATTTGGACGTCGTCTCGGTCGTTTCTTTTCTCTAGGAATCCAATGTAGTACATTTGTCGTCCATCTTCCATCTGTTCGTCTAACTATGTGACCGGCCCATCTCCACTCCATCTTCCTCGCAGTGTTGATTATATCTTCTACCTTCGTTTGTGCGTAAAGACATTTGTCTTCCTGTCCCTCCTGGAATAACTAAGAGGGAAATAGTGATATATCGTGTGCTTAATAACATAATTTTTTAGTGGAAGCAATGTTGTGAAAAACAAGGAAGCGGTGGAACAGTTCGTTTGCAGATGACTCGAACACGTCACGCTACAAGACTCAAGAAACTGCCAATCTGTTGGGGAAATATATAAATTGTAGTATGTAGAAAATATACTTCTTCGAATATTTGAGAGATGGTAATTCAATAGAGAATAGAAGAAGAGTTCGGTATATATTGGTTTACCCTCGAATATTTACCAAATATTTTCACATATTTTATCCACTTTTTTTAAATAGTATTGAATATATATATTGGCCAAAATGGCCTCCTTGCTATGTTACCCAATATACACTAGATTTAGTGCCTGGTTAAGAAAATTATGGTAAATTTAATAATGACACTATCTTGAAATGTCAACAGCTGGAGGGAAAATTTATTCCATTTAACCACAATTTTAACTTGAAATTGTCGTGACGGTTGACTTGGCATTCATCCTTCATGGCCGTTCATGGAAATGAAATATTTTCCACTCCGTGTTTTTCCAACTTAATTGCTCAATATTGTCAGGAATTTTTCTGTGTCGAATTCTGATAAATCTTCTGTCTATATGCGCATGAGCACTCACATCAGATGTGCAGAGTTAGCGTATACTCATAGTGATTTATACCTACCTATGTATATTCACTGATATTAGTTCTTGTTTCCGCACGCGACACAAGTTATTGATGTAGTGAATGCAAAGAATTTATTCTTGATGTCATATTGATGGTAAGGAACAACACTAAAGACAAATTAGATTGCCTACTAATAAAAGTCAACTATACTTGCTTCAGACGTAAAAATGTAACTAGAAACATTACTTTGTTTCCTATCAGTATTGTTATCTTGCCTCCCAGAAGGTGGAATAAGGTGATGTTTATCTGATTTCGTGTAGGACAAATTGCTTAAGTCAGTCGATTTCTATTTTGTCCTAGTTTCTCGTGAATGTAGGGAGAGGAACCTTAGTTCCCAGAAATAATTCCTCTATTGCAGCTTATTGTAAACTTCTAGCTTGTTTTTACCTATTGAAGTGAAGACAATGGTGTTTCGTTTTCTTTGCTGACCTGAAGACGTTTCGGCATATGGAAATGTCAGCTGTCAGTAGCGTTACATATTTTGTGGTGTGTAAATTAACAAGCTTATTGTTTAGACCTTGTAGAGTTTTAAGCGCGTTAGTAGTATAACAATATTTTAGTCTGACCCAAACTAATACAAAATAATTTCATATCACACTACAAAATGTTAGATGTTTGACCCACCACTACTGAAGACTTCAGAGGAGCAAAGATGTGAACGGGCTTGCTTTCCGTGCACGTGTCACGGTTTCACTTCCCGCCGGAGCCTATTGAACGCAGTAGTTCAGAGTCCACTTATTTAGGACTTAAATGGTAATTCAATCAATCAATCATCACTATTGAAAGCTCAATATGTTTTGCGCTATTGGGTCATCCCATAATTAATGTCGTTTTCTGGCACAATGATGGAAAGAACAAAGACATACCTCCGACACAATTTTCAGTCGTGAAAAGTCGCTCCTGATTCTGCTAAGACGTCCAAGAACACTTTTCTTTAAGTGTCATGGAGGGAAAGCTGTCGATGGACTTCATTAACTTTTTAATACTCTCAGTTTTGTACGTTTTATTTTTCATGAATCTGGAAAATCTATTGTGCACTTTATGTGCTGACCTCTTATGATAGAATCCCGGTACTAGTAAATCAGAGCGAAGTGTTTTCTACATGAGATGTAACTTCTAAAACTTCATTGTAGACGGCTACGGAAACTTATTTTTTAAATTATAATAACTGTTAGCGGTGTTTTTGATGGTGGTAAAGGGGGAACTTGGATAAGAAAATGAATAATCCATGTCCATAACTCAATCCTTACATACTTGTCCGAGCTGGCCGTGGAGCTTGAGTGGCTGAAGCACTAAGCTTCGATTACGAGTCACAGAATTCCTGCATCAAATCCCAGCGGGGACATTGATCTCTGTAAAGCATTTAAAAGACAACTTCTTATTGAATGAACTGGCAAGGCGAAACAAAAAGTCGCCAATGTAATTCACAAAATACGAGTTCAATGTTTTACATACATTTCGTAGAGAGATATGCCTTCTTTGGCATTCGCAGTTTCCCAATGTTACAGTTTTTTTCGGAAAGATGTGTTTGTTTGCACGAACAGAAGTTTCTTTTTTTCATAGTATTTGGTACCGATATTGTTCTTGGAGAAATTGTAAATGATCGCCAGAGAATATATATAAAAGGTGCGTTGAAAGAAGTGATAACTAGAATGTTTCATCTGACTGACATTGCTACTATATCGTATGTTTGGAATGCTTGTGCTCTGACAAAATATTTTAAATTAAAATTGAACTCTAACCATGGAGACCCACATAAATAAACTATAAGTGAAATCTGTTTGAAATGAAATTAAAGCTAAATATTTGACACTCCTATTTCGAATTCTTTAAGGTAAGAATGAGATATTGAAATATCAATTATTATTTTGTATCTTAACTTGAAATGTATAATACGTAATTGCGGAACTATGTTTTATGTCATGTGTCGACAATCCTTTAACTTCCAATAAATCTTCTAGACTGCTACTGTTGTACCTACAGTTTTAATACAAAGAGCAGTAACAATTAAGTGGAACTAGTTAGGTGTGTAAATCAACGGCTGATTACGAATTCGATGTGTTTACTTGACAACAATGAAATGGGTGTGTCAATCGGGGCTTGAACCCAAGGCGTCCACCCAAAGATATATATTTTATTGCGAGTGGGATCGCATGTCACTAATTTACTTTCCTCGCGATAGAGAGAGCTGATTATACGAGTGAGTGAGTGCTCTTTCCCCTGGGAGCACCATTATGGAGTCGAGCGTAGGTTTGATGTTCAATGTAGCACGCACCTTCACTCATAAGTCACAAATAGTGATTGAAAGAACAGTGTTGCAAGTTTAGAGTAAAACCACAAACAGTAGGTATGTAAAGACCAGTTTGAATTGTTGCTGACATTCGAAACAAACTTGTGAGCTTCAAAGGACGGGACCTACATTGTTTTAGTAAACTGGTCCCCGAAACTCCACAGAAAATGAGCGTGATAAATATTTACTAACCCATGCTAACTAAAACGATGGTAGGAGATTTGTTGATATGGCAAAGACACAGTGGCTCCAATCACCTCAATAGTTATCCAAAAATACTTGCTCCAACTTCAATGCAATTTTTATTGTCAATTGAGCTTAAAAATTAAGACAAAATTAAAATGCAATTTTTACTTAGTAAAATAGTTTCTTCTGAAAATAAGAATAGAAACAATTCATACAATGAACGAGGACCGGCATCTGAACTCAGCAGGATGAATTATGTTCAGAGTTGAAACCGTGTCACTTTTGCTAACATAGGTAATCCGGCCCGAAACCTGACTCGATTGACCCGGTCTGGAAACTATAATGAACTAAGAATTTTCGGTGTTCTATTTATCGTGCTCTGGTCGTAACACCTCCGGTCTCGGTTACCCTTGAAAGAAACACTGTCCATACACAAGGAAATAATTGAAAACACTGCTTTGTCTTCCGAGTCTCAAGCATAGATCCGGTCCAAACATTGGCTCGGGGACCAGTTTCAGCTCTGATTTTGTTGCACCCTGAGTTTGCAGTGCAGGGCTAAGATAAACAGATCAGAAGGAAGAAGCTCCTATCAAATAATGAAAGGTGTCAGTGATGATGCCAGGTGACACTTTCCTGGCATGAAGTTCCGTGAATTCCTTTAAATGATTGCTTCGAACTTCCTGGACATTTCCCTCTATTTGACCAATATGAGTTCATCCAGCATTAAATATTGTGAACCCGTCAATTAAAATCGTATGTACGGATAAGGACTTAACATCAGAGGTTACAATCAGCGCGCATAACGCACAATTTCTTTTATATATTCCTCAAAGGTGGGTGGATTGAGTTAGAAAACACTTAAAACTGTTTTGAAACTAATGTCAAAACGATTAATAAGAGTTTTATTTAGCTGTGTTATTTCGAATACTTGGTCTTCGTTGTTAAAAAAACCTTCAGGTGGTATTTCTTATCATTTATATTTACAATATTCCAGCTTTTTTTGGCTGATATACCGTAAGCTGAAATTTTCATAAATGTGAAATGTCATAGTAATGAAATCAAAGGGCATTATAGTAGATTTTAAAAATGTGTGAAATCAAGACAAGATACTGATCCTGGATCATGCAGATCTTTTTTGGTTAAACTTTGACATTTTAAGAAATTTCCTAACTTTTTATTTTCAGCATCTTGACCTGATGAATATGTACTGGCCGTATAGATGCCTAACCTTTTTGAATACTTTTGTTCCTTTTTGCGTTTCTAGCAATATTTTTTTTCGTACAAAATATTACTTTTTTTTTCGCGAGATTAACATAACTGAATATTTATTTCAGCTACCAGAAGAATGCTCAAAAATCCGTGTCAGCGAAATATTTCTACTAACTCTAAGCTAAATAACAAATCCATCACTTAGTAAATTATATACAAACATGACAAAACAAATTCTAACTTTCTCTATTTCTTCTTGGAACAGTAAACGACAAACCTGTAAAAGTTTACATAATATGTAATACGTAAATGCTACGTTTTAGATACAATATTTGCGGAACTCTTTACTTATTACCAACCTGCAACAATAATATCACTAAACAACACAATTTCCATAATTTGGAAAGAAATTTCAACTATATCCTTGTGACATGCATGTGTCAACTCATTTCCTCTTGAAATAGGAAAGACTATATCAATAGTGGTAATGAATGTTTGTTTCGGAACTGTTTTCAAATAGTTCATGTGCTGTTTTAGTGTTTCATATACAATTACTCACATTACCAGTACTTCTCATGCCATAAATTATAATAAGACTACAGTTGGCTGTAATTTTAACCAGTGAATGTAATAGCTTTGTAGAATACCTTAACTATTGTATATCTAAGAGTGTTTGTATGAACTCCTTTTGCCTGCAGGGAGCACGGCCATTGTCATGACATAGGAAACAAGCTAACACTTTTTGTGTTTGAACAATCAAATTATTTGCACGCATCGTTACACAACAGATTGCACGCATGTGGACAAGCACGTGGTGATGGTTTTCAACATGCAAACCAGTAATTTTAAGCAATTTTCAATTTCTCGGCATCCCTAAATATTTTTTTAATGTTCGTTAATAAAAATAATAACTAAATTTGATATAAATGAGACTTGCAAAAGTTAATACATTTACAATAATATAATGCATTTCTGGTACTATAAATCCCTGCCTATTATAATACATACTGTCATGGCTATTTGTTTTAGTTGAATAGTGCATATTGGATTTTACCATTAGTTTAATGTGTAAATGTTATAACGTGTTCTATGGTACAGATGTGGAAAAGATTAAAACATGTACCCAAATACATTTTGTAGTGCGAGTTGTATTTGCATATTTTAATGAGTGATAGATAGATGACTTGGTCGCTTTATAATTGCTTTGTTCTGTAGATATAACTGATCAACTAAGTTATATTCATACGAATACAAGTCATGATGATAGAATTTCTGTGAAGAATAATTTCAGGGGTGTCATAGCAAATACTGAAACACTCTGCAATGGTTGCCAAATGTGATACATTTTTTACTCAACATATTCTAATGGTGTGACTAATTTCTTGTCAAAGAGACTTTAAAGTGAGAAGTTTCTATCTTTAACACTGTTGCGGCGAAGTGAATGTATAGGATTACTTAGTTAAGAAGCGTACCAGACATTATATAACTTCTTCACAATAAAGAGCAGTCAAATATAGAAATTCTTGTCACGTGTATAAAAATCATTTTCAAAAAAAAGAAACTGGGCTTAGATCATTCTTCTTCTATAGTGCCGAACTGTCGGGAAGATTTGAGTTTCAAATAATTTGCTAGGTCTGTAGACGTTTGAAAGTATTCGCATTTATCTGCAAGTAGTAATAAAGTTAAATGTACATGATCAAAGGAACTGCCTTGAGGATTACTTCATTATACAGTACTTCAACAACCTTTAAGACCAATGTTATTGAAGAAACATGTATGGAAAATAATATAACTGATTTTTTCCTTTCTTATTTTTGCTCTGGAGTCTGTTTTTGAATGAAGACATTTTTTTTAAATATCTCTTACCTTTTCACTTGCTACTTAGTATGTAATTAAGTTTAGCATCCTAGTTGATTATATACCGTGAAATAATTATAACTTGATGATTTCTTTAATTACAGGTAAGAGGACACTAACAACTGAGATGAACCTTCACACAAAGAATGCTGAGAGTATTAATGGCTTATCTTTAGTAAGTAAAATCACAGCACGTAAATTTTTGGAACAAGAAAAATATAATAAATATAGTACTAAATATCCTATAAGTATGCTGATTGTTCTAAATCTTGGGTTGTCTATTGCGTAACACTACACTTAATGTTTCCAGCAGTATTTTTCTGGATGTTTTTCTTCAGGGCACTGCTTGGTTTATATTCTTCTGTTTATATATGTTTCATCTAAGTAATATGAATGAAAAAATTACTCATCATGTGATAACGACTAATCAGTTTCAACCAAAGTTGTCATGATGAGAGAAGACACTACAATTTAGGTTTTGGGCATAAATAAATTTTAATCTGATTACAATTTCCATGGCAACGATATTCAATCAACTCTTAGTCGCGCATCAAGTTAGAACTGCTAAACACATTCGAAATGATCTATCTTCTCATGATTAGTTTTCTATTATATAAAAACTTTAGAAATATGACTTTAAAACTACCAGAACTATTAAGTGTTGTCCTTCCTTCAAACTAGATGACAAAATGAAATTTTACTTTATAAATCTATTTTATATATTGTTTTGCGGCTTTGATTCAAACGTTTTCTTCTGAATTAGTCACGCCCCTGATTATACTTTCTGGAAATAAATTCCACAGTTTTTGGAAACGCATGCGTTCACTACTTTCTTTCATATTTCCTGGAACAACTTACATGATGGTTGTTCCTTCATTTATTCTCAACTTTTATCAGATAGACTAATCTTCATTTTAATTTCTTCTTAGTACTTGTGCTTTCATAATTCAACTCTAGAAAAGCTGAACAAAAACATTCGAGTTAATTTACTATAATCCTTGTTCCGTATTATATAAGTTTTCTTCCTTAGCTATTTCAATATGATGTTAAATTATTCTGTTTGTCATCTTGTATTTCATTTCGTTTGCCTCTTCTTCTAAGATTCGTCCTTGTTGAGCTAGACGAACAATGGAGGAGGGATTATTTGTTGTAGATGTAATTCAAACATCGCAAAGCTTCTTCATTAGACAAACACAAAGCAAAATACATGAATTCTCCCGCTTGAGAAGTCTCTCTCTCTCTCTCTCTCTCTCTCTGGATGTTTAAGTATCCGTGTTATCTTTTTGTTAGTCTTTCTCAGACAGACAGACAGAGAGTGAGAGAGAACATTTCAGCGTCACTTTCGAGCGTTGAACTCACTTCGCCTGTAATGAAAGGAAAACTACAAACCCTTACCGTTTGGTCATGAATTTATCATTTGTCACAAAGCACATACGAGATACTGGTTCCTCTTCGTACGTTCATCTTCCATTAGTAGCGAGATTTTTATCATCATTATATCTTTTTATTTGACATATCCTTCAAGGCAAGTTCAGCTCCCTCGAGTCGTTTCGTTCCACTTGATCTCGTTCTATTTACCGTTTGTCATTCTGAACATTGTCACCATATTCTGCCACTTTGCTCTTGAATCACACCTTTTTAAATGTATCCTTTAGTATAGGTCTACATTTTGTTTTCACGAAAACCAATTTCTTTGAACTTTCCTTCCTATCTCCAATATGATTTTTCATCCGCTCTTTTTCCACTATATGTTTTTCCTTCTACTGTTTCCCCTTTACACGCTTATCTAGTTTGTTTCAATCCCCTTTAACTCAACAGTTCGAAGCATTCTAATTATGTATCATCACTCACTCCTTCGTAGGGCTCTTATAACACAATAATCCATACGAAATGATAGAATGTTTGTTGTCTCTTTAAGCTTTGCTTCTCAGTGTACAGAACAGACTTTCTTCGTCGTGAACCCTTATTTCCATGACAATTACTTTTCTCATATTCTAATTTAACTTAATCACATTCCTTCAGTGGCCATCACATTTCCCTGATCTCAGTCCCATTAAGAGAACAAACGGATTGAGGTAATCTTTGTAACCAATAGTATTGTTGACTGTTGGGTTCTTTTATTTTAAATGCGAAAGTTATGTAATAGTTATACTGCACTTCCTTCATTGTAACTTTAGTCGAAGAGTGTGCACAAAATGTAGCAAGTAATTATTATTGTTTTTATGTATTTTTATGGCTGTTAGAGAACTTCAGCTCATATCTGGATAGGAAAGTATGCTGTATATTTGTTTATTCTTGTTAATTCCTTATATTATTATTATAATGTTGTTGTTGTTGTATAACTTCCTTTGAAACTGTACAACTATGATGTCACTTGTAAATGGGGCTTAGTTTTGTAAGTCTGTCAGGGTCTAATTTAAAGGTACCCAGGGTTTACCCGGTGTGACCGAGAAGAGTCCTGAAAAAATATCTCGATAAGGATGGGCGACCACTGGGATCTTTCCCAGGGCTTTCCGATTGCTAAGACAACTCTCTACCAGCTGAGCTACCATAACGAAAGAATTTGCTGAAACACGCGTCACTATAAGCTCATGGTGGGCTAGTAAGGTACTAGTAATAGTAGCGGTAACGGTTGTAATAGTAGTCGTTTCGAGGTATAAAGTTCGTTATTTTTTTAAAAACTATAAACTATTTCGGTAGAAGGACGTATTTCCTTGAAACTTGGGACGTGTATAAGACATGACTGCGAGTATAGTTCTGAAATATATATTTAAGTCAATTAAAATATGAGAATGTTATTGCATTCTCCATGCATTTTCCTACCTAACTATATTATCTACAGAAGTATTAATCTTTCTTTATACCTGTGCTTTTGAAAAGTGGTTAAGATAAGAAAATTCTCCGTTTCATTCCATTTAATTTATCCTTCATATTTCCTAAAACATTGAGTTCTTCACGAAAAAAGAAGACTAGTTGCTACAGAAATACCTGCATTTCCCTATTCCCGCCTTCTCTGTAGATTTGAAATGGCTTTCTCTCCCTAAAACTTTTCAACAAGACTTGCCACACCATTATTATCTCTTTTGGAAGTCTTGGTACTTCAACGGAAAAGAGCAGGAAATTACTCCGTTGTTGATAATAATTTGTTATCTTAAAACTTTGGCGGGCTTCCCTAATAAAATAAGAGTTTCTCTTGCTGTGCTTATCTTTCTTTTTCTTTTTCTCCTTTACGATGCTTCAAACTGCTTTTCAACAATACTCTTATTCGTAACGAGAGAAAAACAAAGAAAAATTAATCTTTGTTTTTCGTTCTGTTTCCTTACTTTATTAAAAAAAAAAAAAAAATCTGCCGTGAGAATTAAAATGAACGAGCTATGTTATTTCTTCTCTTACTCTGCGCATCGTTCAAATTGGTATGCATGGTTAGAGAGATCGAATCTCAAAGGAAGACATTGCACCCTCCCAGCCCCCCAACCCACCTATATCCTAAGACATAACGAGAAATTGTTAATTAGGTGATGGTTCCTCCAGAGAACAAACTTCTCTCATGAGTTGGTAGGACTTGCTTTTCTTTTTTTTTTTCGGTAATAGCGGCAAACACCAAAAGACATTTGAGTAATGTATTGGAGTCAATATATTATATAGACTTCACTTACGTTCTCTCCCTTATCATTTTATTTTATCCCCTACCATCCACTTTAGATTTATTTTGTGGCTGTTTGTTAGTCCCATGATAAAAAAAAAACTTATTAAAAAAAAGCACGAAGATAATCGAAGTAATTTGATGCCTCATCGTATATACTTGTGATCAGACAAAAAACGTGTTCTGTGTTATTTCTCCGTTGTTTATTATAATATCAAGAATGTACACTGTATTACAGCAAGTGTATTATCGGCTTAAAAGATGTAGTGAGAAATCACAGGGTTAAAAAAAAATCGAAAGGAAGGTTTCTTTTTTAATTTACGACTTTACATACCACACTCGTTATTAATATTTTGAACGCCCTCTTGGATCAGCGTTGTATATTCAGCTACATCATTAACTCCAGTGATTTATTGTGCATCTTCCTTTTCCAGCATCTTCCACTTCTAATGGGCAGGAAAAGGTCACCTATAAGTATTTTCTCTTAAATAGTAGGGAATAGGAAGATGGGAAGTAACTTTGAAATGTTATTTTTAGTTTGAGATTTTTTTTCTTCTGAATCTTGGGATTGGATCACATACGAACATTCTTCTCTATGGTGTGCACGTCTTTAAGGGTCTCACGTGAAAAGTTTACGTACTGTGTATGAAAAATACAAACGCACAGAAAAAATCGTTTAATCGTTAGAATCTCAGTAAAATATTGAAGTAATCTGTATATATAGGTAGTTATTTATTTCAGTGTTTATCTCAAATGCAAGTTGCTCTCCTTATTTTTTGTACTGAAAAAACGAATATTGAAGGCTTTATATGTTGCAAAGCAATTTCCTCAACTGGTGTTCCGCAAGGACTGATCAGGGTGCCGCTAATTCCAAAAGATCAGTCGATAACCTACTAATTTGACGTCAGGACACGGTTGAGCATTCTCCTGGCGTGGCCATTTCTTTCGAACATGTGAGGTTGAAACGGTTCTCGTGGCGAGTAGCTCCAGCTAGCGGATTAATCTTAAAGAGTCCATTCTTCGAAGATTACCACTTCCAAGACTGTTTACTCTACTGTCAGGTATGCCGTGCAATCGAAATGATTGAGGACCACTTATGTAGAGTATCGTATTTCGTATAAGATCCAATAAGAAACAGCTCTAAAATATTAGGCAAATAGAAAAGTTGTATCTTTGAAATAATTTTCTTAATTTGGAACTTTTTTTCGTTCACTGTATGAAATGTGTATTGTTTTTCCTCAAGGAACACACTTGCCTTTGTTTCTCGCACAAATCGCTCTAATGGATTCTGGCTGCACTATTCATCCATGACTGACTCTTACTGATTCTTTAAGAGTATCCAACTCATTAACTTAAACCGAAGTAATTTTGATTATTTCCGATTTTCATATTCCTGAACATTTCTTGGTCTTCCTTCATATCAAATTCGACTGAACAAAATGATAAAATTATCTCACAATCGACATTGTATGCAGATAGGCTATTTGGAATGTAACAATAACGTAGATTCTTTTTCGCTGACTATTACCAGACATTGTGATTGATTGTAGTAATTTGCCTTTTTTGGAAAGCGAAAGACTCTCTTCTGGATTAATAGTTCGCTGGAAGTCAGCAAAATCTATGTTCCATTTAATAAAAATTGAACCAATGGTTTACCAGATATCTTTCTTACCAACAGGAAGAGCTAGATTATTATTTAATCTCCCTGGTGGTTTCGTTCGTCATCTTGTGATCAGAAGTTCCTAAGTTCACTTCCTGTTTGGGTCACAAGTGTTTCTGATTCCACTTAAAACTGTAGGTCCCATTTTAGGGATATTAACAGTATCAACAGTGCTTATTTACTTTCTCAGAATCAGATGCTGCCAAACGAGATGAGCTAATAGCAACTGAAATCATAAGGTCCTTAAGACCATTTTCAATCGAGAATGCACTAACTTAAGAAAGTGTTTACCATCTGTGAACCCGACTCTAATGATTTGCTTGATGATTTTATTCTAATTTTATTTGGATGGTTCCTATATACTGTCGAATTACTCTAGCCAGAAACTGAGGTAAGTAGGCTTTCTGACAAAAGTCTCCTTTAGCGAACTCTTGCAGTTTACAAGTCTGTTCTAATTTAAGCAATGCCTTAATCAACAAAAAATAATTTAAATTAAAAAAAAAATCAACTTCTAAACGAATCAAAAGATCTTTTTAAAAACTGTAATACATACGTTTGAACTCCTCTGTAATATTTTAGTAGCAAAATTTGATCTTTTCATTAAAGTTTATTGTTGAAATTCCTTGCAAAAATAAAGGAATGTGTTCGTTTGGCAACAGTGTCACAAGACTAAACTATTAACGAATTTTGAAACAATGGAGATAGTTCTCTCTTCCTTTTTCCAGTTTCCAGCGTGCCAGAGAAAGAGAGAGAGAGAGAGAGAGAGAGAATAAGAGAGCATCTCTTGTTATCCTAAGCTGTATCTATTATGTATACAAAAGATAAATTTTCAGAGAGAGAGAGGGGTGTTGAGATACCGGTAGGTGGATTGGGATTTCAATTGCTGTTGTTGTTTATGGCTCGTTTATTATTATTTTTTCTTTCTCCTTTTTTCCTAGATTTCATTTCCCCTTCTTCTTTTACATTATTTGCTGCTTTTAATTCTCTCAAAAAGAAGAAGAATCTCTGGAGAGAATAATGGGACAGGTCAGGATTGTATACCGAAGCAATTCTTCCGTTCTCATCTGCGACCATAAAATAAGAAAGTTAGCGCGTGATAGACTTCGCAGAGCGAGTTGAGGAAGATTATTTATTGCACGCCCAACAATGGTGGTGCTGCCCTTGAAATATATTTGTTAAAGAAGAAGAGAAAAAAAGAACATAATGTTTTATTCGTACTTTATACACAACAAGTACTCAAGTGTGGATTCCCTTCTTCTCTCTATTTCTGCTCGATTTGTATTACAAGGAAATGGTAATGAAATTCTGTTGAAATGGAGATGAGGAAGATGAAGAAGGTATATAAAAAACAGTTTTAAATAACCTGTTCCTCTCACATTGTCGATTCAATTGAATAGTTGTGTAACCCTTTTTGGGGATTTCTTTACAGCTGTGTTCTGATGGCTGCAGGCTTCTTGTTGACTGCTTGACTAGCTCTTGTCTTCTGCAGACTTTTACGTATTGCTTGGCAGTGTTACTTCCAGCTATACCTTCTTTGGGAAGGCAAGTTCCTCCTCCCCTTCCCGAAACCCCCCTCTGGATGAAAAATAATAATTTAAAAGATAAATGTAAAATATTAAGACTTCTAAAGGTAACTTTCTTGTATGTAAAACTACACAGCCTATATTTGCTCAATATTACGAAAATAGAATTATCTATAAAAGCTGTTTTGTTGCAGCTTTCCGTAAGATATAATAGAATTTGATATGCAGGAAAAGTGATTCAATAATTCAGATTGAATGCAATTTCTAATCGTACGTGCACGTAGTTGTATTGTCCATTATGAGTTATTCTTTGACATTTATTTTCTGTTATTTCTGACGTAATTGCCGGTAGACAATAATATATTTTATCGGGACCTGTATGAAAACCACGTAAATACCTCACACATAATGTCAAGTGATGTCTATTACGCTAAATATTTATTTATGTAAATATGTAATAAAAATTGAAATGTTCTATAGTTTGCAGGTAACAGGGCATGAACCAAGAACCATGAAATTAATTTAATTCTAAAAAAGAAATATTAATGTTTTAGTTTTAAAAGCAACAATTGGTTTTCCAACATGAATTGTATTCTGTGATTCATTTATGAACAAAGAAGACAGGTGCAGACAAATATCAGGTTACATCGGGAGAACATAATGTTACTCATTGAACATTGGCAGGACAAAGTTGACTTTACACCGTAGGCTCAAAGATTGCAGTCCAAAGATCACCTTCTACAGCAGTTCGAAGTACAGCAAAACCAAAGCCCAGCTTGCTTTTGATTGGCGCTCAGGAGACTACTCCGCACTGATGGGCTGAGACATGGATCTCTGTGAGTGACGTTAACATCAAGAACAGAGAAATCGGGTTTTGTATAAAAAACTGACATTCGATAGCTCTTGGCTCTTCTGTAACTCTTCCACGGCCCGTCTACTGTTGGTACTTGACTACTCGCTGTTCGGCTTGGTTCAGATGACACGACTCAGCTCTGGTTCGCCTTGCTACCGAGATTGACGCTCAACCAGCCTGCTACTTCAAGCGACCAAGTTCAGCTCTAGTAACAGACTTTGTCAATTACATCTTAACACATACTTCTCGTTCTGTTCTCAAAGACTGTCTGCTATCAAGTGTATGTTAGGTAAGTTGGAAACCATTTTTTGTTTGCTATTGACTAATGTTTACTAGATGCAATTGTTGTAGAATGTTACTCAGTGGTTCAGTAGGTTTAGAATAGTCTTCCGTTCGTGTCCGAAAAGCATATTCATTTTATTATGTAATTTAGTTACATTAAATAAGTTCATTACACAGTCGAATCCCCGTGTTTTATTTGCAATTTAAATATTGGTTATTTCCGATTACAGAGCAGGTACCCAGACTTAAGCACATGGCTCTATCCCTGTGAGCACGCTCGTTGCCCCCTTTATCTCACAGCTGTATCTTTAATCCTGGCCACTTAATGGTAAGTAGTGTTCAGCGAATACCTCATATCGCACAAAGTGGTTGCTCTATATAAACCGCTTTACAACACAGAGAAGCTATAATTCACGCCAGGACGTCACATACATATCCAATTATATACATGCTCTCTTTCTCTCACACTCACACACACACACATACACGTTTTCGTATTTTTAGGCACTTATTATGACCACCTAAAAACTAGATTCCTGGCCTAAGGAGGTGAAACAAATATTTTAGTAACTTTTCACTTATTGATGCCGGAAAATGCACCAACAATGTTTCAGGTCTCAACAAGTTGAGTGTGGGAACAGTTTTCAGTACCAACAAAGTGAATAGGTTTGTTAAAAGAAAGAGACAAAACATAAGAATGGACCAGAAATTTTTGTCATTGTACTGGTTCTCGACAAGATCGTGAAGGGAACAAGCGCTGAATAGAAATAATAAAGGCTGAAACATTTCTAGTATGAAATTTCTTTGAGGTGACGTAATCCAGTAGTTACAATTGCCTATCTGAAATTTAATTTCCCGAAATACGTCGCAGTTAGGAACAGATAGATGGTTACAAATGTGTTCCTCCTATTAGGAACAAAGTTATCCTAAGGAAGTTGTTGGCTTGTCCTCCAAGTTGTCTATGACATTGGTGCTATCATTAGATAATTTTATCACCAAACTTGTTTTTTAAATATTTTTCTAGGCTTAGGATTTTTGTTATTTTGTACAGAAGAAATTTCTTTGGTTTCGTGCTTTGATATTCTTACAGTTTACTGACAACAGCTCTGCATTAAGTTTAATATGTTGTTTTTCTCCATTTCTTGAACAATCAGCATTACAAAACAAATGTTGTGGGGATAGAAATGTTATGCTCACTTGTTGGCATTCTACTCACTATACAAAATTTTTAGGTATCATATAGTCATTAATAATAATGTTAACGAATATGTACTTTGATATAAATTGCGGAAGGTTTTCTGTAACAAAAGGGGGCACAGAGTCAGAATATTCGATTTACATTGCAAAATTGCCATTTGTTTCGCCGGAAAGAGAAACTTCCATTCTTCTGATCTTCAGGTTGCCCTTTTCATTTCAGACTCTATGGGTACTTTTGTAAACAAACAAACAAAAAACCTGTACCTATATTTGGCTCATTTTTGTAACTACTAACTTTGCCTCATTTCGATTTTCTTACCTGTTAAAATTTCTAAAGAAATAAAAAAGTCCTTTCCTTATCTGTTAAAGTTTCTAAAAAATAAAAAAATGTCAAGCCCCAGCCGGGATTTGATCCCGCAACCTTGGCGACGCTGCCGTGATGCCTCCGACCACATGGCTGATTTCATCGACAGAGATCGCTTGACGTACTCCTCAATCAATACCTTCCCAACGGTATCCAGAATGACCAGCTCTGGCACTTTTAATCAATTTCAAATGAATATATCTTGAGCATGCCTGGCCATCGCCCTTTAATATTTTGCACAGTTCATACATTTGACCAGAAGTATAGGGACCCGGTCAGAACGTATAACTCTTTAAAAACGTCAGAATGTATACCATAAGCGACTGAATGTCTACCAAATGCGACAAAACGTATAATCACTGAAACGTCAGAACGTGTACCAAACGCAATAGAACGTATAACCATCAGATTCTATAATACTCCCAACAATCAAAAACAGAAACGTCAGAACGTATAACGTCTGACGGCTTTTAGAGTTATAAGTTCTGACGGTTATACGTTCTGATATGTACCCGAAATATAAAGTTAGCCTACTCTGGACCTTGACTTCTGAGTAGTACTTTGGCCAGGGGATGCCTAAATGCCATAAATAAAATTCAAAATACATGACTGGTATGACAAATGAATGTAATACAGAGTAAAATGTAAATTTTGGGGCCATTACAATAAAAAATAAAATAATAAAGAGTAGATCCACTACGGGTGAAGCATAAGAAGGAAGTGTATGCCTCAGTATAGAGGGAGGTAGTTGAACGAAGAAAATTCTCTTCGTCTCTCTCTCTCTCTGAACCATCAAAGGATTGATCACCTTTTGACTCCATATAACAAAAAAAAGGCAGCATTCCTTATGAGAATGAGCAGTAGAGGAAGAACACTTGTAATCTTGTAATGATAGAGGTCACGACCTATGAAACAACATAAACAAGAAGTGATCATGTTCAGAATAAAATACTACAATCAATCTCTCGAATTACACTGAACTTGAAATAAGCAGCCACGAATGTAAATTATGAGTCTTTCAGCTTTTCTATTTTAGTTCCAACAAGGAAGAGAGAGTGTTTCTTTGAGTAGCGTTAGCGGCTGCTGAAACATTTTCTTTTTCAATAAAAAGGGGGGAGGGAGTGTAGGTTGATTAATTGACTATGTTGATAGTTTAAGGCATCTTTGCTTGTAATCGTCTAAGAACACATCACTTGTTAGTCAACACAATATTGTTTTTTTTTTCTGGTTGGCTTTCTTGGCTCTTCGAAACAACTTTGTTAGTGGTGACATTTGTCTGACGCTGTTGTTCCATTGGTGAGTTCTCTTCTACGTTAGATGGTTATTATTATCAATGGTGGTAGTGAACTCTTTGAGCATAATTGTACCGACGTTTTGTACACCTCGGCATTAAAAAGACCAAAAAGAACTCAAGAGAAAAGATGTATAAAAAAAGAAAAGTAACCATTTCAACACTGAATTGTGGTCTCTTTAAAGACCTGTATAGCATGCTATCATAATCCTCTCCTGCTTCACTCTCTCTCTCACACACACTATGTGTGGTGTTGCAGGATGACCAAAAAAAATATTGTCCTTCTTTTGAATACGTCCTTTCTTAGGTACTTACACGGCTTCTTCATCCATTTGCATGGTTATGCGATGGTTGAATGTCCTTTTTGGTGTACCGTTAAAAAAGGAGATGAACATACATACAAAAAGAAGAAGAAAAAAAAAAGAAAGGACAGACTTGAATAGCAAGATTAATACACTGTGCATTGAGGGCCGTTCCCCCTGCCGAGGACCCATGTGTGTGATTATAGCGCTGTATCAAAAGCCGTACCCGTGAAGACAAACCAAACATTGCCTGTGGTGGAATCTTTTCATGGTTGGCTTAGCTTCAATAAAAGAAAAGGGTTTCGCCATCAAGACACGTTTGACAAGACCCATGCTGCACTTTTTTTTTTGATACTGCTTCTTGGAGACACTTTCTGAGTTTCTGCTTCCTCATTTCCATCTTTTGGAAGTGTCATTGAGCTTTTTCAATATCACTTTCGTTAGTTTTTTCCGCTCTCGGAAATCTTGGATGAAAGAGTCTTTTTCTTATCTTGCTCTTCAATACTGTATATGGAAATAAAGATGACTGACAATATCGAGAATAAGGCTTGGCCTTTTAAGATTTGTTACAATGTTTTACGTCTATGGATGATGATATGTATACAAAAATTAATTACACCTAAGAAATTTTACATTCACTATGGCTCTTGAACTTAATTGTGATCGTGAAACCCAATCAGATTTTCTCTAGATTAATGCTGACAGCAAATTCTGAGTTTTATGTTGCATCCTATGAATAAAATGAACTTTCTTTCTGAAAGTATGAGTAATGTCTTTATCAAAATGATGTATTAGTGAGATATCTCCACTTCATAAGTAACCAAACCAGTAACCACGCCTCGCGGACTACTTCCGACTCTTTAGAACAATGTGTGACTAGTGGATGTACGTTAGCCGAACTCTGTAGTCAAAGATTTGAATCAAAGATTAAAGAAATTTCTTATTGATATATCTGTATAACATTATGTGTTTGTACATTTAAGGCGATTTAACCAATCAGTATATCTATCACTAATACTGAAAGGGTTTGATTTGCAGTCGTGACTTCCGTAAAACCAAATAATAAACTGCAACAGTTCCATTAATGTTATATATCAACTCGGTGAGATAGTAAAGCCCAGCCGCTAAACTACACAAATTAAATACTCCAAATACCATAATGATTTTCACAGATAAATGAACAGGTTTCATGTTCATGTAAAGCAACGATCTCCAACAAAAGGTGGCAGCACTATCTCCGTATATCTCTAATGTATTTTTATCGTTGCACGAAATTTCCTTGCTGCTCCTACAAATCCAAGCCTAGAGAGTTCAAACTTTCAGAGACGAAAATTCATAACCAATTCAAGAGTTTGATCGGTGCCGATTTTTAATTTTCTTGTTTGTTCATTGTTGAACGAGTTTTATTGTTATAGGTTTTCATATTCACAACAACAATCAAACGATTTCAACAATGAAGAAAAGCGAAAATACAAAATCGGCATTGATCGAACTGTTGTGACAAGTTCATATACAGTGTGAACATTATTCCTTTTTATGAAGAACATTCATGTTTATAAATATGAAGACACAGTGAAAAAGTTAGTTAAGTATAAGCAACCCAACTATATTGTAATACTAAAACTAACAATCACAACAATGACATGTAAATACAGGCAAAGAAGATACTCATGAAGAAAGATTTTCAAGAAAGTGAAGGTTTTTTTTCTCATCAGAGGAATGTTGAAGCCTTAAATTAGAAACAGAACAGATCCAACTCTTGAATTAGTTATGAACTTTTCCCCCTAAATTTGTAGGAGCAACATTGAAATTTCGACCTCTGATCTCGGTTACCCGTGAAAGATTCATTGTTCCACCATAAAACTCTGCTTTCCCCTCCGGTTCGGGTCAGCGGGTTGAAATCGGGTCAGGCCGGGTCCGAAGCATAGACACGTTCCAAAACTTAACCCGAACGTCCCGATTGGCCCAGTAACCCGGTGACTCCTTTCAGCTCTGGTTGAAACTTATTGTTTCTTTTCACTTTACCTTTTTCTAGAAGTCTAGAAGTCTAATTTGTATTCAACAAAATGTGCTCGTAAATATATATGAGCTCCTGCGTAGCCTAGTCGGTAGCGCGCTCGACTTCAATGCGAGCGGTCCCGGGTTCGATTCCCGATGGGGGCTCAAATATTTCGGTGTTGACCCAGCATCGTGAGGACAATTGGGGAGCTGCTGTGAATAAAAGACAGTGGCGATCACAGTGAGAGCTTCGGCTCTCCTCTCCCAACCCCT
>JAGDQP010015608.1:31981-42319 GCA_022664845.1 Lepisma saccharinum
AATAATAATAATAATAATAATAATAATAATAATAATAATAATAATAATAATAATAATAATAATAATAATACACGCACAGAGGCAATTACATCATTGATACTTTTCCCGAAGTGATTCAGAAAGATTTAGAACTCATCAGGATTTGACAACTGTTGAATGGTCCCTGATTTAAGTCAATGATGATTCTGTGATAAATGACATTGTTGACCTCTGTTGATTATTTTTTGTAATTGTCGACTGAATCTTATTTCAAAACGCACACACACTTATTTTTCAATGTTAAATTCTTTACAGGGAACCCCTAACGTTGGTTAATAGTTGAACTGTTGAGAAATCCTCTTCGAAGGGCGCACAATTCTTCCAGACATGTTAATTTTCCAAACCGAAGTAATTGATTCCGTCATCGCTGTTATCGGAAACGTATGTTGTAAATGCTAATGAGAAAAACGTAAAAAAAAAAAAAAAGTTAGACTCTGCCGTTTCATCTTGTGCTGTGAGAATATTGTGATAATTAAGGAGCCTTAACCACCACTACTACAGTATTTGGTGTACGTTGCAACTACTATAGTAGAGCTATACATCCAATTGCATCTGGAAAAAAAAAAAAAATAAGTAAGTCTGTGTGAACATTCACTGAGCTCTTTAACAAATACTGTAATTTTCTAGTACATTTCGTTTCTTTCTGGATAGGTATTGTAAGTATTGTAATTGTATTGTAATTGTTTTGGAGATGTACTTCTTATAGTTGAAGGGTAGATTCGCTAATCGTTCTGTGTTCCAGTTTTGCGCGTGTATTTCATATGTGCAGGTATGCATACATTGAATCTTTTCTGCCTCTCCTGGAACTTTCAATTTTTGGCTCATAGATCATTTGACATTTTTCATCCTTCATTTATTGTTCATTGTTTAATGTTTTCTTGTGTGGCAGATAATTAAGGACGGATGTTCGAAAGCATATTTTTGTTGTAACAATCTGAAGAATTATGGTGAGCTTCTATAGGATCCGGCTGAACCACTGCGTTGAATCGATCCCACGGGGCCAAATATAAGCAATGGTTATTTTTTTTCTAATTAGAGGACGATTTAGGAAGACAGTAGGAGAAATTGCCCATGAAATGCTTACAAATGGGTTCCATAAGATCGTTGACCGATTTGAAATGATCGGAACAAACAGTGAAAACAAAAAATATACAAAACAATGTCTCATCTTTTTATTTTACATTAGTAGTTTGATTTTTTTTTTTAAATTAAGCTTCTAAGTGCTATTAAATAGTTTATCTCAAATTCCTTGAATTTCATGCGTTCAACAACTTTCAAAACACTACTAAACCTTGAATTTTATGTAAGATAGTTTTTCTAGAGTGCATTATTCTGTGACCATATCACAGAGTAGTGAACTGAAAATGCAGTTTGAAGTTCTCTGCTGCGCGTGGCTTTCTGTGGAGAGCTTAACTGACAGAATTTGAAACAAATGATTACGTGAAAGACCACCTGTTGAAATATACTGGTTATGTTGGTTTCTGTGTGTTCCTACTAGTTTTGGAATTTATAAACCAGAACAGAAGATATAAAACTGGTATTAGATATTTTGTAGCTATATTTTTTTAAAAAACATAGTCTCATGATTTTTTTTTTGTTTAAGGACTGCCGACCTCGGAAATGTAGAAGACTGTCACATAATGTGTTGGATAGTGTGGCCTGCCTCTTCTGTATGCCACCGCGATAATCTCTGCAAGCGACGTTGACGTTATTGTTATTTAGCGAGCCATCAACGTCCTCTTGCATAGCTTCTCTTCGTCTTCTGCTCGACTGCCCGGGTGCTGAGGTCCCCCCAAGCCACGAACAGGACTTGCTCATCGGATCGCTACACACGCACTCACCCATCATCCATAAACACTAGAGTGTAGCTTGTTGACATCAAAAAATTCCCATGGTGCCAGAAGGAATTCCAAGCCCTTAAAGAGATAAATACCTTCTACTTACTTTTTTAAAACTCATTTATCGTTGGATGTATTGTAGATACAAGACAAGCATTACATATAATCACTACCTATAGGGATGTCGTCAGAATTTCGTGATTCGGGAGAAGAATGCATAATAACTAATTAAAAATATTTGTGACCAATAACTGGTGATTTTTAGTATAACTATAAGTTAGGAGATCGACTTAATTTTTAATAACTGTCTGAGTTATGTGCTGTCTCTAAGGGAATGGTCTGGTCTATATTTCCATTTTATTCAACTTATTCTCTTCACACTAATTGTAAAGGATTTTGTCCCATTTCTAAATTATTTTGTGTGTTTTTCTTATCCCATCACACTAAGTAAATTTCCCACTTCCACTTTATTTTGTTCATTCCAATTTTATTTATCATATCTTTTCACCATTATACTTTGTTTATTTCTGTTTTATTAAGCTGATTTCTTCACACCCGGAAATCTTTCCAATTTAACTTTAATTTTAATATTACAAATTATAAAAATATTACAAAAATATTTTTAACTTTATTTTTCAACCATTAAATAAAAAAATGCACGCTCTTTTCAAATTCAGATTGATTTATATATTAATAATTTTCAGTTTTTGACTGCCTACAACCTCTATGATTGAAAGGGCGTTTCTTTCGTCTGCACCATCATCCTCTGAGACCTAAACATCCGTATCTGTCTATATCATTGTAATTGTATAAGCAAAAGGGATAATGCTTTTGAAAATACTCTGCACGTGGTCAGTTTCCTTGAACGACGAGTGTGGATGTTTCTAAAAAGCTTATTTTTTTTTCCTGCTACTGATACGGATGTAACAACGGGAAGGGGGGTACAGGGGCAGTGCCCCATAAATAGTATCTTTACCCTCCCAAATGAAATTGGAGAAATACACTAAATATGTTAAGTTTCGGGCACTTCGTACACGATACCTGTTGGTCAGTCCATATGAAATCGTCTAGCTTGGCTGCTCAACTCCTTTCAAAAAATATATCTTTTTAAATATTGATATCCCTTATATAAGGATAGTTTAAAATTAATATTATTTTATTTTTATACCAATCTATTAATTAACGGCAGCCACTTTTGTATTGCGGCGCGTGCCAAAATTTCTGTTATCAGACATTTACGGAAAATATAGTATGTGCGGACTCGTTTATTATAGGATATTCAAACAAAAACCATTCTTTCCTTTAAAATACACTCGATAATTTTAGTCCTCTGCATGAGAAACTTAGAAAGTAATTGAACTTGTCAAAATGATATCCAAATGTGATTGTTGAAATAGAAACAATTTCGGTTTTCAATGCACTTTTTCGCCCGAAAGAGATTGAATATCAAAGTTGATTTTTGTGCACTACTAACGCATCAAAGTATGTTGAAGATTAATATGTGATTCATTAATTATTTACGAATTTTTGAAAATCCTAAAATTCGTATTTTATGCTTATTGGAGGCCCAATATCTCTGGTGGAACAAAATATAAAAATCTAATTTCTTCACACGTTATCCATGTATGTTAATAGAAGAAACTGCTGTAAAAATGTGAACATTGATATTTGTATTTGAAAGTAGCTTCAAATTTGGTGCAAATTGTGGGTGAATAATGCTCGTGCGCGCTATGGTATGAATACTGGAGATTCTTGTCTCTTGTGGGAAATCAGATATAGGCCTGTTATTTTACACATTAAGGACTGGAGAAGTTAAGGTAGAAATTTAAACTTCGATATTTGAGTTTGGAAAGAGCTACAAATTTGCAAATTAGGGTGTGGGTGGAGTGAGTAATGTTCGTGCGTGCTTTGGGAATTAACTCAACTAAATAAACCATACAAGATAAATGATCCTACAGCTGCTTTCACATACGCGCGAGAGCGGAGCGGACAACACCCGCGTGGTTTAGAAATACATTGCGAGCAATTGGGCTTTCCACATCAGCGCGAGCGCGAGGCGAGAGCGGGTTTTTCTCGCTGCGGACGAAAAAACACCCGCGTTTCCCTGCTAGCAATTCGGCGAGACTTTCGCGGGAGCTGCCCGCAGAAAGCCAAGCAAGACATTGAACTAAATGAGCCGTTTCACATACGTGCGAGAGCGAGGCGGGCGCAGGCGAAAAGAGAGAGGAGTTCTAGCAACACCACGAAATAGGCTGCATTTTCATCAATTACACCAGGCCGGTAGCTAGAATTGTTTCATTAAAAGCTAATCTTCTTGTTGGATCATAATAATGTTGATATGAATGATCATAGAGCTGTAAACAAGAAGTTATTTCTTTGTTATGAAGATGTATTGTCAGTTAAAAGAATAATTACTTATATACATTTTTCATGAAATTGTAGTAGTTTCACGTTGAAAATTTGAAAATGAATCATATTCCCGTTTCTCATATATCTACGGTATTAATAAACAACTATTTGTTCTGATTTTTGTACAAGCAGAAAACATTACACAATCTAAATAAACTAAAGTAGGCCGGACGCACCGGAACTGTGTTTCGGCAAATCAGTTTGCAGACAGAGTACATTTCCTTTACTCATTTTCTGTTATACATTTTATTTACTCGATACTGTATTAATATGATGATGATAGGTGTTCTATCCCAAGGCAGGTCTTTGACCCGAAGATCCCGGGGCAAGGTGAACCCATGGTGGTTTGCCATTGCCTTCAATGGGGTGATGAAGTCCTGAGGACGGGACCTACAGTTTAACGTGGGATTCGAACAACTTGTGTACCCACCGGGAATCAAACCCGGGACACCTTAATTACAAGGCTACGAGCTTAACCACTCATCCTCCGGAGACACTACTGTATTAAAGGCAAATCTTTTTGCTACTTTAATTGTTCTAAGTAATATTGGTTTCGACCCATATACATTTCAAATAAAGGTGAAAGAAAAACTTTTTTTAAAAACATCTCGGAATTATTCCACTATTTCGACAGATATCCCAAACAAGCAAAATATATATTTTCGGTAGCAAATAGTCACAAAACAACGGCAAGCCGATGCTGTTTTCTGAAGGACAACAGGCAACAATAATAATAATAATAATCTTTCGAGCTGAGCCATTTGTTCAAATATTCAGACTATTGATTTAAACCACACGTTTGGAACTAATATATATATTTTAATAACGAACTAACGAATTAAAGGAATTTCCTTGGTAGTCGTATTATCATCATTTATTGCCACCACGTCAATAATGGTTACACAGCAACCCTGATCGCAGAAACTTCCCGCGTAGTCAATGCCCGCGTTGATGTGAAAGGATCAGCCGCGGGAGAACTCGCTCTCGCGCGTATGTGAAAGCGGCCTTAGATATCCTCTTAACAAACATAGATAGTACCAAATTGTTTGTAGATGTTGAACCCGTTGTAAAGATAGACAGATACCATCCACCCTTTTTAGTTCTCTTTCCCCATGCAAATTTTGAATCCATTGTTCAGGATATGAATAATATTTGCATGAACCTAAATACAAGGGATAATCTTAATGTATAAAGATACACTAGAACAATGTACAATATTATTTATAAAAGCTTTGACGTCAACGTTCCTAAGAAAAATGTTAATAGGAAGAAACATAGAAAAGCTGATCCTTGGATCAACAGTCAGTTGAACTCCCTCATTAATAAAAGGACCAGGTTTTTTATTACTTATAAACAAACAAGTAGTCCGTATTGGTACCAAAAATATTCGCTATTAAGGAAAGAGGTTAAAAAGAAATACAAAGAAGCTAGGTCGCGATATTTTATAATTTTAGAAAATAATCTAAAGCGTAGCAGTTACTATTTCTGGAAAAGATTCACTAGGGATAGAACAACAGGTATAATTGAAACTATGATAATTGATGGACAAGAAATAAAAAATATGGTTACTATAACTATGGCATTTAAGAACTATTTTACTACGAATTTTAATTTAAACAAGAAGTTAAAGGTAACAAAGAACTCTAGTAATATTGTGGTAAAGGTCACAAATACAACTATTATAGATATTTCTTTTATAACTACGGATATGGTAAAAAGAAGCGATGAGGAAAATTAAAACCAAGATCCTCTATTGGAATGGATGGAATACCTAATTATATAATTAAAGGTTATTCAAATACTTTGGAATCTATATTAGCCGATATCTTTAATAGGTCATTAAATGAAAGTATATATATTCAGACGAATGGAAAAGTGCCTTTGTGATACCTGTACATAAAGGTAGTGATAAGAAATTGCTTAGTAACTATAGATCAATAACAATATTAAATTCATTCGCTAAAATATTTGAAAGCATAGTTACTGAACATCTTCAGCTCCATCTAAAACATAAATTGTATTCCAACCAACATGGTTTCACTCCTGGTAGATCAGCTCTAACGAACTTAGTACAATTATCGAACTTTCTACAAGGACACATTAAAGGTAGATCACAGTGTGATGTGATATACGAGGTGTGATTGCAAAGTTTTAAGACAGGTGGCGCCACTGCTCAAGAAGAGTAGATATAATTGCCCGTTAACGTGGAAGCGGTGGCGTGGTGTGTCCTTGATACGTGCTGAAAGAATCACTGCGATATCTGTTCAGTACAGCGTAGCAACCTGTTAAGTGCGGGCATGTGTGTGTGTGTGTGTGTGTCGTGGCGGATTATTAATTGCGCAAATGGATGAACCGGCGCATTGTGCGTTATCGATCCTGATAGCCAAATTCAACATTCCTGTATTTCCGCAATCCCCCTATTCTCCTGATTTGGCCCCTGCCGACTTCTACCTGTTTCCTAAATTACAATTGTCGCTGAAATGGAGGCAATTTGACTCAATTGAAGACATCCAGGCAAATACGGAGGGAGTTCTTCACACCCTTACGAAAGATAATTTTCAGGAATGTTTCCAGAAGTGGAAACACCGTTGGAATCGGTGTGTTCAGGCAGCATTGGACTACTTTGAAGGAGATTCATCGCAATAGCCTGTAAATACTGCCATTTTTAAATTACAAGCTCAGTCTTAAAACTTTCCAATCACACCTCGTACATCGACCTATCCAAAGCCTTTCATACTGTGGACCACGAATTATTAATTGGTAAGTTGGATAAATTGGGCTTATCCCCAAGATATATTAAATAATCTCATAATTATCTTACAAATAGAACATTTAAGGTGAAAATAGGCAATACAGTTTCTAACTTGTCAAAAATAAATAATGGAATTCCCCAAGATTCCCCACTTGGGCCTTTATTATTTAATATTTTTATAAACGACCTATGCCCGTTAGTGACAAACTCAATGCTGTTGTTATATGCTGATGACATAAAACTAGTTAAAGATGTAAATTTCAAAATTAATAACATAATACTTCAAAACGATATCAATACAGTTAGTTCCTGGTGTAATGAAAACAAAATGAAAATTAATACTCAAAAAACTTTTTTGTTGGTTACACCAGTAAAACCCCATATTATGCCAGTGCATATAGTATAGATGGAACAAAGATTGTTAAAGCAACTGAAATTAAAGATCTTGGCATGATTTTTGAGGAAAGATTTATATTTAATAGACAAGTGGCAAAAAGTACCTCTGAAGCTAGAAAACTAATAGGTTTCATATTCTATCAATGGAGGGAATTTATCAATCCTGGTACTTTTATAACGTTATATAAATCATTGGTTAGGCCAAAGGTTGAATATATGTCTACAATATGGAATGACTTGTCCAAAACTTGTTGTAATTTAATTGAAGCTACTCAAAAATGTTTTATAAGATTACTTTGCTTTAAATTTCAACTACCGTATTTCAAACACGACTATGACTATGGTGTGTGTGTGTGTTTTTTTTTTTAATATTGAAAAATTACACTAGAGAAGGAATGAAATGGATAATGATTTTTTATGTAAAATTTTGGACAATAAATTACAATCTACACATATACTTGAGAGAATAGTGTTGACTGTACCCTTGTAGAACACGAAAAAAAAAACATGTTTAAAAACGACAGGCAAAAACGATTTCCTGTTACGTAGAACAATCAAACATGAGGACAGAGTTTAAATCATGAAAAGGGTGTTAGTTACTCTACTCTGTACAATGCAGTTAATTTCTAAACTTTCTATATGTATCTTAAAGGTTGTATTACTGTAAGACAAATATGTAATACTTTTCCTGACACAATGCTATATTAGGCTTTGTACGGCTGCTCATAGCATATTTTTAAATAAACCATTATAAAGTATTATTATATTATTAATATTTTTGAAAGGGGTCGAGTAGTCAAGCTAGACGATTTTAGATGCACTATGCGCTAAACCGTGGTTGAATAAACGTTGAAATATTTTGGATAAACACGAAGTATGTGATACTCTATAGTATTTGTAGAGGTGCCACCTAAGAAAATTTGATGCCAGTAGTATGATCGCTCTAACGTATAACGAAATCATTAATCATTCTGTTTTTTTCACAAATTTACTCTCGGATTTGACAGCTCACTAATTAAAAACTAAAATTTAATTTAACCCTTGACCTTTGTTTCCTGCCCCTTTCCCTGGCTTGGAACAGAGAATCGTACTCCCCCTGAAGGCTTTTTGCCTTTTCTGTTGATGATGAAAACATAAAAAAAAAAATTAGGAAGAAATTTTTTTAATTTGTAACCCGAACCACAAGAAGATATAATGAAGTCATCGCCTAGGGTTGAACGCCAATTTAGTTGAAGAAAAGAAGCAGAAAAGGTAGAGATGATTTTTTTAAATAAAATTATTATTGTTGATCATTGATATCAATGCAAGAAACTTGAAGTACTCGTCAATATTACGAAGATTTAGGTACCTCTTATTAGCTTTTTGTTAGTACAAGGAAACGGAGTATATATGAAAATTAATATAACATTATATGAATAATAATAATTGATGAATAAAAGTGCATACTACAATGGCATTAAACAAAATTATTTGATTAAACGACATTCTAGGACTAAAGCTCATGCGCATGAGAAACGAATGAAAGGAAAATGCGCAAGAAAATTGCGTGTAGTAATCCAATGAGTTTGTATTTATGGTGAACATACATGATTGGTTGAAGGGTTATATTGTGATAGCGATTGAAGTGGAAGGAAGTCAGTTTGTGAGAAGATAGCCATGGCATCATTTGCAGAGATTGACGAGAGTGCCTTAGTTACAGCGGCAGAGGAAATCGAGGCCTCTGTGAAACCTACTATTTCATCGTGTAAGTGTACTTCCCGATGGATCGACGAAGCATGCATTTGGCGTGCTATTAACGATTGGACTCCCGGCAACCATCTTATATGCTGGGGATGTTTTAAGGGAAAAGGTAGTCAACGTGATCATGCTTGCATGGGTATGGATGGATTTTCGTTTATTCCAATTCCCTGGGAGGAAACACAATCATCGTTAAACAACAAAGCAGCAGATATTTTGAAGAATCCGGAAACTCAGCAGAAGTTGTTTGCTGTGTACTTGGAATCTCATCCTGATGGTGTGAACCTTGCAAAAAATTTGGATTGGGCATTACAGCACTTGATGAAAACTTGTGTTTGGAAGTTGAAAGAAGCATTGCTGGAAAAAGATTGCCACTCGTCGCCATATTGCTAAGAGACAGTGTTTGTGAAGTGACATTATATTCATTGGAACTATAATTATTGGAATTGTGTAGTGGACCATCCTATTTACTGGAACTGTGTAGTGGACATTGTGTTTTCTTTAGTGGATATTATGGCTCGGTGTACATACTGTATTGGTGAATATATTTTGGACAAGTGTGTGTTGAACACCGTAAGTACTTATTTACAAAATAATCCTATTGAATGCGCTGAGTGTAATTTACATCAACCCCATAATTGCATGTACGTTTGGAATACCGGATTTGTTATTGCTAACTATATTCAAAGTCATTTGAACGATCCAGAACTTTTCAAAGACTATTATGAACTTTTTGTACAGCAGGGTCATTCACATATTTTGAAAACTACCTTGTTTAATGTTATTTGTCAATTTATTCGAGACCCTGAATGCATTGCACAAATTATACCTGTAATTGTAAAACAAAACAAAACTGTGACTAGTTCACGCGTACTTAGTGCAAGACAGTACATCATTGACTTTCAAGGGTTTAAGATTTCCCCTAAGGAATACATTATTAGAGAATTTTGTTTAGTTGCATGTGATGCCACCTTGATATTTCATAGTCTTTTGAAATTACCTTGCGAACGTTGTGAATTAGCTGCTGCATATCAAACACAAGTAGATTGGCTCACACATCATTTGCATGGGTTACAGTGGAATACGGCCAATGGATATACTGTATCCCACATTCGCCATATATTGTCACAATGTTGTGATATGGGATCCATCTTTTATTGTAAGGGT
>JAGDQP010015609.1:0-42318 GCA_022664845.1 Lepisma saccharinum
CTTCACTCATTTCAAATCAGTAAGATTCTACAGCGGACCAGCTTCGCCCTTGTAAGGGAGCGTATCAACTTCACTCGCCAGAAACTCAACAGCTTGGATCGTCAGTCTCTATCAACACACCTTTTCCTGACTGCACAGTTGGCTCCCTCTGATTGGGATTGGCTTGACACAAGTTCCGCAGCACAAGCAGAATTACTTCTCCGCAGGACCACAAATAAGCAAACCAGGAAGTTTTCACGTCTGCACAGAACAGCACCAGAAATACCAGACCATTCTCGAAACAAAGTAATTACCAATCTCACCGACAAGCCTCTAGACGAAGCCACTTCCTCGTTATTAAGGAAAGGACTGAACTTTGCTCCAGTTCCTAAGAGCATACCAACAGCAGATATAATCTCCGGCATAGAACAAGCAGTAAATTCTCTACCAGCAGAAGAAGCAGAAGAAATCCGCCAGGATATAAGTTTGGCCCTAAAAAGATTGCCTAAACCTAACATCACCAAAGATGAAAGAACAGCACTTAGGAATCTTCGTGAAGACGCCAGCACCACTGTATTACCAGCAGATAAAGGAAACGTCACCATACTCATTTCTACTGAAGCCTACAAGAAGAAGATGTCAGATTTACCCAACGACTCGGCCTATAGACAACTCAAGAAAGATCCCACCGCCAGTATTGAACGTAGAGTTGCCATCCTTGTGAAGAAGGCAAATTTACCAGAATAAATACGCAAGAAAATCACGCCACATAACTGCCAACCACCGAGATTGTATGGACTACCGAAAATACATAAGACTGACATCCCAATGAGGCCCATTGTCAGTGCAATTGGAAGCCCAACTTACCGTCTGGCCAAGTACCTCACTTCTCTTCTTCAACCCTTGGTGGGACAGTGTGAACACCACGTCAAGAACTCATATGAATTCGTGGAAATACTGAAGACCATACGTATTTCTCCAGATGACATCCTAGTCAGCTTCGATGTGGTCTCTCTGTTTACCAAGGTTCCAGTACAGGACACGTTGCTTTTACTCAGCGAGCACTTCCCGCCGGTGATTGTAGATTTATTCAAGATAACATTAACTTCCACATATGTCCTCTTCGACGGACAGTACTATGAACAAACAGACGGCGTCGCCATGGGATCACCTCTCTCACCAGCAGTGGCAAATTTTTTCATGGAGAGTTTAGAGCAGAAAGCACTAGAATCAGCACCATTAAAACCATCATGTTTTTACAGATACGTCGATGATACATTTGTCATTTGGCCACATGGTAGAAATGCGCTACAGTCGTTCCTTGAATTTCTCAACAATCAACACAGCAACATTAAGTTCACCATGGAAACAGAAACGGAGGGCTGCATACCATTTCTAGACATCCTTATTCGTCGCAAACCTGATGGAAGTCTGGGCCACAGTGTTTATAGGAAGCCTACCCATACCGACCTTTACCTGAATGGAAACAGTTTTCACCATAAATCGCAGCGCAATACAGTCATCAGCACACTTGCACTTAGAGCAAAAACCATCTCAGACCAAGAAAGCCTCCCTAGTGAACTGGCACATCTCAAGAAGACCTTACTGCAGAATGGATACAAGAAAGATGACATTCCTTTGGTCCTAAAAAGGACCTTTTCGAGCAAGAAGAAGACCATCCCAGAAACTGAAGATCCTGTCAATATTGCAGTCCTGCCCTACACTGGTAAACTTTCTGGAAAGCTTGCAAGAATCCTGAGGAGACACAACATCAAAACCATTCACAGACCGCCGTCAAAAATCAGAAACCTACTTCGTCCAGTTAAAGACGACTTGGGTCTTAAGACATCAGGAGTATACTGCATTCCTTGTGAATGCGGAAAAACATACATAGGACAAACAGGACGGACAGTAGAACATCGATGCAAGGAGCATGAAAGATACATCAAGCTATTTTATCCGGAGAAATCAGGCCTGGCAGAACACAGCATAACAGAAAAACATAGAATTTTATTTTCTGACACTAAAATTATCTCAAAGAGCTTCAATTACTGGGATAGGATAATAAAAGAATCTCTTGCCATACCACAAGAACGTAATGATGTCAACAGAGATACAGTATTTCAACTTAGTCGGATTTGGACACCAGTCATAAAGAAAACATACATGAAAACGACCAATCAGCGTCAAGCTATAGGCCAAGCTATAGGCCAACCAATCAGAGACACAGATTCTTAAGCTCCGCTCCCTACCGTTACTATATATAGTACACATGAACTGGTCTCAGTATACTTGCCCTGAAGATGAGAAAAATGTCTGTTCTTGAAACGTCGGCTCTATCGTCGGACTTCACCTGGCTGATATCCCGAGAACATCTGTATAATAATAGAAACAGTTCAAGCAGTATCAGATATATTCCGACAACTAAAACATCCCTGCATCTACCGAAATTGCCATCGCAATACCTCACTCCAGGAATCCGATCTCATTGCAACAGCATCGTCAGCTTCAAAGAACAATTCACAATTATCTCGCAGCTAACAAACTTCGTCAGTGGGTAAAAACGTGCAATAACCTACGAGATACTGACCATCCATAAAAACTCTGGAAAAGGTTCAATCTATTGATAGGTCAACAAATAAAAACAAGTTATCCACTTCTACAGTTAAACCAAGCACTTTCGATCCGACGTACAAAAAGCCAACGCATTTGCGGTATACTTGCAGGAGATATTTACACCACCATTTATACACATGGAGAGAAACCACCCTGCAATTCGCTTCAATCTAGAATCACAAGTGCTGCAATCTAGCATCGACCATCATATCAACGAAACGCAGCCTCTCACTGAACCAATCACCGTAGAAGATGTCATCTCCATTTCCACATGAAACAAAAAATACAGCTTCAGGTATGGTAGAAATTACGTACAGACATATTAAAGAAGTACCACGTTGAATTTTCCTACTGCTAGCAGCCATATATAATTTCTTTCTACACACCGGATATACACCAGCGCAATGGAAATTTTCCAAAATATTAATGTTCCTTAAACCCAACGAACTACCTGAATCCGTTTCCTCATATCGCCCAATTTAGTTAGCCCCAACCCTCAGTAAAATCCTGGAACGTGTCATCGTTAAACGCTTTCAGTCTCACCTACATGACCTTCCTGACCATCAGGACGTATTTAGGTCAGGATACAGTATCAAGGATCAACACCTAAGACTCACCAACCACATTACTAATCATTTTAATAGCTGTAAACCTTCCACACTTGTCGTCTTTGACCTAGAAAAAGCTTTTGATAAAGTCTGGCATCATGGCTTACTGCATAAATTATGACAACTTCATCTCCCACTTGCATCCTTCGATATATCTACAATTTTCTCACAGGCCGAATCGCCTATGTCCTGTACATATCTTCCTACCATGCCACTTAATATTCACCTGTAACAGTACGCATTCTTAGCAGCAGCCCAAACTATCCAACAGATAAACAGAACCATGCAGACTGTTATTGACGCCTTTAGTAAGTAGCGCTCCAAATGGCAACTAAAATCAACGCAAACAAAACCCAAGCAATAGTTTACCTGCATCTAAAACAACGCTCCCGTGTACAACGCAACCCATCACGTCTACAACTTCATGTACAAGGTACATCAATCTGCCCATCGTATACTGTAAAATACTTAGGACTGGCATACAATTATCACCTCACCTGGACACTTAAAATATCTCACCACTAAAGTCTTCAACGTCTCAATCTTCTGAAGCGATTAACTGGCACAACCTGGGGTATAGCCCCAAAAACCATTCTAAATACCTTGATATGGGTACGTTTGCAGGAACGACAATACTTTGTGTTGTGTAAATACGTATCTGGATGGATTGTTGCAGATGTGCGGCAGAAAATAATTTTGTTTTATACAGTAAATGGAATCTTTAAATATTTTATATGTTTACATTGTTGGAATATAAAATGGGAATAAAGATTTTAATATTAGATCTTCTAATATTAGATATTCTAATATTAGAATAAAGTTTAAATCTATTGTTGATCAGATATAAAATGGAGCTGAATAAAATATACAGTTTTTTATAATGGACATATGCGAAAGAATAAACATATGCGAAAAAAATGCATGACGTCAAGTATTTGAGCAGATATGACTGAGCTATGAGAATTGGTAACTTATTGTTTAACTTGTTTTATTGAACTGGAAGAATGTTTCGGATATTTTCCTAACTTTAAGCTATAGAAGATAGTTGTATATTGATTGGTTCGGTATAAAACAGCCAGCGAGATTATTTATATTGTATATAGATTATTGCTAAATAATTAAATATGTATCAATTTGAAGTAAGAAATGTTCAAAGCCGAAATATAATGTAAGAAAGTAAATTGCTATCTCAAAGTTGCTGACAGTTGTAAGGGAATTATATTGAAAGTGTCTAAGTAGGGAAAGTATCTAAGAATATATTAATAAATGGAAATTCTGAACCTTATTATCAGGAATTTGTTCGATTGCGTAGGGAAGTTAAGAATGAGATTCGGCAAGATGTCGGCTTAATACATGGAAGCCGCTGAAATTTCTAGTGATTAATTTTCATAATTCCATAGCGTTTTCGGACTCCACTCCTAGAAAATGTATCAAGATATGTTATATAGTGATTACATGTTTCATACAATAGTGCTTCAAGGTGAAATTCAAAATTGATAGTGAGATATACATCAAAACGTGACTGCGACTAGAGTTTAAGAGTGAACTGACGCCTATGGTGGACTGTAACCATAGCAACTTGTAAATAACTGACATTAAAACATCAATTATTAAGACTGATTGACTGTTAAACTGTAATTTATTATAATATTATTGTAAAACATCAATTTATTAAACGAATGTACAATTTATGGGCTTAATGAATACAATTTCGGCACTAGATAACATAACAGTTAAGAATGACATATAAATAGCCTATAAGACCTTTATATCAAATTCTGAAAATAATATCAACAATGATTCTGGTTAATTGTGAAAATTTATTAAAAACAAAAACACCTCCCCCAAATGCATTGAAATTTGAAGGTCAGGATTTGTGTAACAATAAATAAATAGCTAGTACGTTTGCACAGTATTTCCAATCAGTGGTTGTATCCCCTTCTCAATTGTTCAGTAATGTTGATAGGATTCAAGATGAAATCCGAATATTGTCTGTTGACCAAATATATCTGAATGAAATAGAAAAAAAAAGGCTATCAAGAATCTAAAATCCCAAACATCAGTTGGATCTGATGGCATACCCTCTTATGGATGTATTGATATACTGTATTTAAATATCCACTATTGATTGCGGTCAACTTGCGACTAAAAACGTGTAGTTTCCCTGGCAAATGGAAATTTGCTATAGTTTGTCCTATACCGAAAACAAACGACAGACGAGAAATTATCAACCACAAGCCTATAGCAATTTTACCAGTCTTTGCAAAACTTTTTGAACAGATTTTATATCAACGAATTATTAATAACGTGAAGCCAGTTATTTCAACTAAAGAACACGGCTTTGTTTCACAAACCTCACGGTACCGGATCTTGCAATAGTTACTGATTGTATTGCAAACGCGTTGGACGAAGGAAAGCAGGTCGATGTAATATATATTGACTTTGAAAAGGCATGTGACAAGGTTAATCACAATATATTACCAGGTAAATTAAACCACTATTACTGCTCTCTTTCCTTGATTAAGCTCATATGCTCTTATCTCACTAATCGCAGGCTGTCTTGTTATACAGCACTCTCAGGAGTGCCGCAAGAATCGAATCTTGGACCGTTATTCCTCTTGTTCATTAATGACCTGCCTGAATTCATACCGGTTAATGAGAATATGTTGTTAACGGATTACCTGAAAATATATGCAAAAATTAATTTGATGAAAGATGTCATAAAACTACAACATAGTTGAGACAACTTTACTAACTGGTGCGCTGTCAATCAACTTTCTGTCAATACGAAGAAATGTAAAGTTTTATCATTTAGAAGAAACAAAACGATTTATAGATTTGATTATGAAATACATAAGTATGTATTAAATAGGCTCGATGTAGTCAAAGATCTTGGTGTCACGTTCGATATAAGTTGACGTTTAAAAGCCACATAACAAATATTACAAATGAAGCTTTTAAACTGTTAGGATTTGTAATAATGATAGGAAGAAAGTTTAATAACGTTTGTACATTAGAGAAAATGTACTGTGCGTACAAATTATATGTTTGTATGTTCGTTCGAAATTAGAATATGCTTCTGCCATTTGGAATTCGTATCAACTAAAAAGCCGGCAACAACTAGGGAAAATACAATCCAAATTTCTTTAATTTCTAACCCATAAACTAACTCGGATCTATCCAACTTATGAAAATTACAATACAATTGTTAAAAACTTTAATTTTCAGACGTTATAGCAAAAGGCGCTGTATTTCTGATCTATTATTTCTTAGAAAAGTAACTCAAAATGGCTTAGATTGCACAGACGTAGTATCACTGTTACAGTTTCGTGTCCCGTCATTAAAAACTCGCGTAGACAACACTGGTTTCCTCCACTGCAAAAAGGCAAGGACAGATATAATGATGAAGTCACTATATCAATATAAGATGCAACTCCAACGCACAATAGAAAAGTTCGATTATGGACCCTAACCAAACATCAGCGGAAGGAGAGGAGAAAAAACACAAAAGAAGAAACCCCCCTTGCAGACAGAAAAGGAGTACAGAAAGATTGGCAGAATTTAACAACAATAAGAAAATATATATTTTTAACAATTGGATTATAAATAGTAACGCTATTGATACGGACAAATACTTAAACGAAAAATTAGGACATATTCACCTAGATGATAGAAACCAATTAGTTTTGTACTTTGTAAACCCGGAACTAGCAACTTTCCCGAGAGGGTTCGCCAAGGTAGTTGCCCTGTCACATGACGGCTTTGACCTGGATGAGTACGAGAGGAAGGAGATCGAATTTAGAGATAAACAGTTTTTGGAAATCTTTTTTAGTGAAAACAGATACGGTTGCAGAGTACTGCATATTAAGTCTTCGAAGCAAAACTTTCTCGCGGACATAGATCTTCTAATGGATCTGCTGTCAACAATGCAAGGATCAAAAAGAAAGAAGATAACAATCCCAGTCATAGGAATGGGCCTTTGGAAAGCTACCTCAAAGGAAGTCTTAAAGATTATGAAGAGGTGGGAAAACAAAATCCAAAACATCGGATTCGAGATGGTAATAAATAGCCAATTACTCTTTGAGACAATAAAAGGTAATTTGGAAGACATCAGAAATCTAGAAGAACAAAATCAAATAAACAAGGAAAATATAGTGGAAAACAGAAACGAGGGTAGAACAGAGGGAAAACAGGAACAGGCAGCGGATTCGAATGACGACTCGGGAGAAAGCGGGGAGGACAAGCAGACTATACCCGAACAGGAAAGGACGTACAGGAAGAAGAAGAGCTGGAAATCCTGGATCCCGAGGTTTTACAAAAGAATAGGTAAAGTAAAGGAATATAGGAGCGATGTTGCAGTCGAAGAAATACCAAAAAAGGAAACATTAGACGGAATAGACACTACTCAGAACATGCCTGACCTAGGGGAGAGAGAGCTGACGGACCAAGAAACGAAGATGATTGCATCTCACCCCAGAAGTCTGTACACCACCCTGCAACTGGACTATAACCTGTCGAGACTTGAGGAGACCAACACTCTGAAGGCTGCACTGAGAGTCATTATAAGGAACATACACCCACAACGGAAAAGCATCACCTTCCCGATAATTGAAGAGGTAGACAGAATTAATCTAAAATCAGATGGAATTACTTCGGACCCAGGCGACCTGCTCAAGCTGGTAGACAAGGTTTTGAAAGAAGAAATGAGACTTTTCGACTGAACAGCGTCTATAGACAGTTTGTCATGGCATATGGTCGGATAGCCTTCAATTCAGCAGAAAAGTTTCCTGCATGCTACGTCTACTCTAGACAACCATAAACCATGATTAATATCATCCAGCTCAACGCGGATAGATCTAAACTAGCATGCGCTGAGCTGAGACACCTATGTGAAGAGGAGAACGTTCACGTAGCATGCCTACAGGAACCGTACACAAGAAAGGGAAGACTACAGGGATTTCCGGTAGATGTCGTGGCGGTGCTGCCGAGGGAGGAGAATCCTATGGTTGCAACGCTGATATTCAATAAGAATATAGAAACCCTAGAGCATGCCCAATACTCGGACAGGTGGGTCCAGTGTCTAGAGATAACTACTAAAAAGAGAAAGCTGTTATTGGTCAATATTTACTATCAGTTCTCTCTTCCGACCGAGATGTTTGTAATGAGACTGAAGAATATTCTGAATGCTTTTAATAATAGAGATATACTGATTTTGGGGGATCTGAATGCAAAGTCCCCGCTGTGGCACTGCCCCGGATCTGACGGTAATGGAGAAATGTTCCAAGAGATGATCCAACAGTTTAACCTAAACATCCACAATAGACAAGGACAACCGCCGACATTTAGGGGCAGGGCTGGGGCGGAGTCAAATATCGATGTAACCTTGTCCGGTGGAAACGTGTATAATGACTTAACGGATTGGAGAGTCGTGGAAGATGCAACAACGAGTGCCCATAACGCCATCGGATTTAACATAAATCTAAAACAACAAGATCGTGAAGAGGATGAAGAAGACAAAACGTCATTTAAATATAATGTAAACAAAATAAACTGGAAAAAATTTAATAACAAACTACACTTACCACAGATTGACATAAACGGTAATATTCATAACTTGACGGAGAAACTAGAGCTGGTCACAAAGAAAGCCATCGAAGAAGCCATCCCAAATAAAAAAGGTGGAACTAAAAAGAAGAAAACGTATTGGACAGCGGCATTAGATAAACTAAAAAGAAAAACAAAAGCAGCTAGAAGAGGTTACAGAGCGGCTGGAGACCACGAGTTGAGGCAAAGCAGACTAAACAAGTATAGGGAAATCAAACAACAATTCGAGAAAGAGCTACGCGAACACATAAAAAGAACCTGGAACAAATTCGTAGAGGATAATCTTAGTCTAGACCCATGGGGAACACCCTACAAGATTGTGATGAGTAAAATAAAGACGAGGGGCACCCTAAACACCTTGAAAAACGATAATGGGCAGTTTACCACCAGCTGCAAGGATACTACAGAGTTACTCTTAGCAAAATTGTTCCCCGATGATTTAGAAAATGAGGATAATAAGCAGAATACACTCACGAGGGAAGCATCCATGACCTATAACCCCTAAACTGGGACGTTGAACAAGCTATAAAAAGTCTTAAAAATGGAAAGGCCCCAGGCCCAGATGATATAAAGAGCGAAATCTATAAAGAAAACAAAGATATCTGGACTCCATACCTCGTAAGACTTTTTCGCGAATGCTTAGAACAAGGAATCTTCCCAAACACGTGGAAGAAGGCAAAGCTGGTTATACTCCTGAAAGGCGAGGATAAGGATAGAACAAACCCTAAGTCATATAGACCTATCTGCCTGTTAAACGTCGTAAGTAAAATATTCGAAAAAGTAATCGCAGCGAAGATAAATAATAAAAGGCCAAATATTAATGAATGCAATTTACAATTTGGTTTTAGGAAAAATAAATCTACTGAAGACGCCATCAACGAGCTCTGTAACAAAATTCAGCAACTTAATAATGACGAGTGTAAATATACTATAGGAATATTCTTTGACATAGCGGGGGCGTTCGACAACCTATGGTGGCCAGCTCTAATGAGAGAGATAAAAAAACTAAAAATTCACACAAAAATTTGGAAAGTGATTAAAGACTATTTTTGTAATAGAAGAATAGAAGTGAGTACGGCCGATGGAGTTGTGGGCAAAAGACCGACAAGAGGATGTCCTCAGGGGTCGATTCTGGGGCCGATGTTCTGGGACCTAACCTTCCAGCCATGTCTCGAGATGCTTAATGAACTACAAGAGGTAGAACGGGTGGTAGGGTTTGCGGACGACCTGGCGGTGGTAATAAAAGGAAACAGCAGATTGCAGATAGAAAGGAAATCTAACGCCGTCACAAGAGAAATAGCGTCATGGTGCAGTAATAATAAATTAACAGTCTCAGCAGAGAAAACAAAATTTGTACTATTTAAAGGAAAACTTAATCTTAACAGAGGACCTATAATCAAAATTAATAATAAAACAATTAAGAGAGTACAAACTTTTAAATATTTAGGAATAACACTTGACGAAAAGTTAAACTTCAGAAAACACACCGAATTGATATAAAGCAAAGCAATCAAAATCGCACATAAACTAGTAAACATTGCGACAAAAGAACTAAGGATACCGATAAAAATTGTTAAGCTGTACCATGATGTCATCATAAGATCTTTAGTCGGACACGCCGCCAGTGTCTGGAGCCACCGGATGGATGATGTGAGACAAAGTCAAACAATAAACCGTGCTCAAAGGCAACTTCTGATAAGACTCACAGGAGCATACAGAACAACGCCGGTGGAGGCACTCCAGGTGGCTGCAGCAACCATGCCATTGCACGTACAAGTCAAAAAGCTTGGTGCTATGTATTGGATCAAAAAGAAGAATAACGAAAAAGTCACTAGGATACTATATGCTCCTGTGGACAACAAGCAGGATGTGCAGGAAATACTAATCAATGCATGGCAGCATCTATGGCAAGAATGCCCGAAAGCTAGAAGATTATATAGTATAATACCGGACGTGGTTGGCATGATGGCGCTCGACGTAGAGATTACGGGAGGTCTGTTACACTTCCTCGCGGGACATGACCCATTCAGGCAGAAACTGAAAGATATGAATATAGTGGAGGATAACCTGTGTCGCTTCTGTGGGTCGGTCGCTACCCCGGAACACGTAATGCTAAAATGCGAAGAAACAGAAAACCTGGTTGGCGAACAAAGAACTCTCCTGGAGGATATGGAAATCGCTGAAGTTCTGAGAACACCAGAACTGGCGATTGTTCTCCAGGAGATAACCCAAAAAGTAACAGAGTATCACAGAAGGAAATTCATATCCGGGGGCGACCGAGGCCGGGCGCGGCGAAGACCAGAGGCTGACCAATAGAAAACAGATTAGGGAGCTGATACCGCATGGAGGGAAACGTGACGCGGACCTCGCGGGCGAGGCGAGTTTGCGCGGCCGGTTTGACGAGCGTGAGCTTCGCTATCAGCAGGCGGTATGGAACAATCCGGGTATTAGAACAATCCGAAACTGAAAAACATAACGTAAGCAAACTAAATATATAACAAAACTCCATTAAAAAAAAGAGAAAAATTAAAATAATAACTAAATCAACAATAGTGCACAAAATCAAGATCAGTGAAAGTGCGTAATAGTGAGCGAGTGTGTGACCGCTGGAAACCAGCGGTGTCCTGGTGGGTGCCTTGCTGCAGGAATCCGGCAGCAAGAGACGCTCAAGTAGCAGTGTGCGTGTGTGTGAGTGGTGACGGGAGGCCAAATATAATAGAAGATTAAAACAAGAAAGCGAAAAAAACTAATAAAATAAAGATAAAACAGAAACTAAATGTGAGTGACCTGGAATCCGGGACACAGACATTCAAGCAATTTTAAATATATTAGCCTGTAAGTGTTGTGTGTGTGATGTGATGGTGACTTGAGGAACAAGACAAACTTCGTGAGTAAAGGAGGAAGGGAACCAGAAATGGAAAAACAGAACGGACCAGCAAAAACTTTGTGAGAAAATTCCAGTAATACTTACGTTGCAGTCCAGCTTCATTTCGCTCCCCCCTTTTTTCTTATCGTTTCAGAAAAAGAAGAGGAAGCCATCTTGAGTCGACGTCTATGTTGTGCTGTCCTTGTGTGTATGTGTGTTGTTCTATATGTTAAATGTTTTCTGTATAAAATTGCAAATAAAAGATAATGGTAGGGCATCCCCCCCCAAGAAAATAAATTCCAAAATTAGGAATAAAGACCAGGAGAACATTCTGGACGCCTGGTCCAAAGTCCGTCCCGCACCACCCGAGGTCAAAACTGAGGGAACAAAGGAGCTTCTCGGCCTGTCGGAACACCGGCAATCCGAGAATCTCTAGGGACTGCCTGTCCCAAAATGGGAAGAGCGAACAACTGCTCGTGCTGCACGCCCTTGGAAGTGCACAACTCATTTTGTGCAAAGAATGCATAGAGACAGGGGAAGGTGGGTCCCAAAATGTAATGAATGCATAGGAAGGTGGGTCCCAAAATGAAATGAAAAAAATGTCCCGTCATTAAAAACTCGCGTAGACAACACTGCTTTCTTCCACTGCAAAAAGGCAAGGACAGATATAATGATGAAGTCACCAATCTGGAGAATATGTACTACCTACAATGAAATTTGTAGAACTTGCATCGAATTGGATACATGAGATATGTATACCAAAACGTTTAGAGATATTCTAATAAAAATGTATGTGAATGAAAACTAAATATCGAAACTCTGATTGGGCTATAAAGCCCGTTGTGTTGACAATAAATAAATAAATTTGTAAAAAGAAGAAGCACTTAAGAAGAAACTTAATCGAAGTTTAAGAAACTTAATATAATAATAAACCTTCGAATTTAACTTGCCTAGTTTTCTTCTAAGTCATATTTGACATAGGTGTTTGCTAGAGTAATTTATTACTCTAGACTACAAACATTAGAATTGGGAGTGGCCTCACCTAAAGTGCAATAAGCCTGGGTTATTAAAGATAGGTATCTTAATTGATATTGCGTCGGAACTATGACGTCATCGCAGCGAATACGTAGAGAAGATCCTAAGATCCTTAGAGTAAATGCTCATAGTCAGGTAGAAATAAGCATATTTTATTATTATAAAAGAACCAATATATTCATCAATAGCAAACTATAAAGCTTTCACTCGCGCAGTATTAATATACGGACACATCGCATGACTTTACAACTTTACAAGATAATCCACTCTCCCTCTTAATCAGTATCTACTTCAAAACTCTCCACCACAACGAGCTAGACATACTACAACTTACCTCTTTCTCTCACCCACGCCCACATGATCATATCATGTCATCAAATGCACTGTAATCCATCTGGAACGTATACGGTTCACATCATATATCATTAGTGCCCCGCGTCGCCCCAGGAACCGAAGATAATATGCATTCGTCAATACTAACTTCCCTAAATGTTGTGTTTGTTGCGTGCATACACTTCATCAATATATAATGAATAACTTGATATATGACTACCGAAGAACGCTGATTACGTATCCGAGCCTAAAAATGTTGAATTTTCAAATCGAAGATTGAGTTTACGTGGAATATTCTGATTGTTAAAAAAAACATTTGAATTTCGTGAAAATTTATATTTGGGGCTTTCATGGGACGCTAATTACAAATTTGAGACCAAACATATTAAAATGTGTTGTAGTGCAAAATGTCATAATCTCTAGAAATTATCCGATTTTTGTGAAATTTCACCTCCTGGGCTTTGAAGGGGCCGTGAGTTTCATCACGAGGCTACAGTGTTTAAATTAGAAAATGAAGATGGTGTCAGCGTAAAATATTGTAATTGTTAAAAATAATCTAATTTCGTGGAACTTTTCCCAGGATTTCCGAGATTTCTTGATTGGATTCCTAGACTAAAATGTTGAAATTAGAAATTCACTCCAGTAGGACACAGAGGCGTTTTGAATGTTAATTTTTGTTTTAATTCGTTGATTAACAGTTATTGGTTAAAAAGTACGTTTAATTTTAATCACATTTCAACAAATGTTTGATACCCCAGTAGCACTTGCAGGTTGGTCGGTTATGAGACCCATATCGTTCCACATCGGAAATGCTGATGAGAGAGGGTCCCCGCTTGAGACCACGTCGATCGATGTGGGATCGACATCGATTATCGGTATCACTAATTTACCTATTTTTAAACTATATTTTGCAAATAATAAATTGGTTTTTACAAACCTTTTTCTTCATAATGAATAAATTAAAATTAAAAATAGAGCATTCGTCATGGCATTATATCGATCCATGTCGTTAACTGATATCTATATTGATCAATGTCGGTCCATATTTGCAAACCGATGTTTGTTCAAGCAATGGTATATTCCTCTGGTGAAGTATAAAACTTCATGCTGTTGTCAACACGCGGCCAGCTTTCTTTGGTGACAAAGGAGTTGTTCAAAATTTAAGCATGCTGATGTGCAGAAATAACATGTCCTTCCACGAGAAGGTCCCAAAAAATAAAGTGTTCAAGTTGATTGTGTTCTTTGATCACTAAGTAAATAGACAAACCAACAAGATTTATAGTAATATTAAGATGGTTATCGTACGTCGTCAGAGCTGGGAGACATTTTACACTTCTGTTTCGTTCGCACGGTTTAAAGTAGCGTATTTTCTCAAGCCCATGTGATTGTTCAGATATTTTGATAAACTCTCGTATATATGGGTCAAAATTTTGGCTTCGACGTACTCTATGTTCTTTGTTTTACCAAATCAGTAAATTGTGCAAAGTTCTATTGAGATATATTGAAAATTGTGGATTTTAGATATTTTGACCAACCCTCGTATATATGGTTCAAAATTTTGATTTCGTATATAGTCTATTCCAGTTCAAAGGTTTTTGTTAGATAACCCATTATTATTATTAGGTTAGTTGGCAACACTGAACCTCCTTTAACCAGTTACAGGAAGATAAAGACAAAAATGTAATCTGATAACGTATTTCGAGCAGGCACTTCGATCGAACAGTTCGAGCGCTCGAAACCTATTGACTCTCGAAGTTACTCGAAGTAGATTTTTGCCAGTTCTCCCACGTTTCGAGCGTGACTGCTTGGGGCTTCGGATTTCGAACGCTCGAAATCCGCTCGTTGCACAGCTCTATTCACCACTCATGCTCAATACAAAGAGCATACAAATCTAAGGAACTTCCCCTTGCTGCTTACAAAACATTACCCTAGCAACTCCGTTGGTAATCAACAGAAAATAAACATAATCCTAATTAGGCATCTATAAACTATTTAAAGTTTATCTATAAACTCTCAAACCCTTAAATTGCATCTCACTTAATAATCAAATATAACATGTTCTTTGGTTTAGTCACACCACTGAACACACATTTTATTTAGTCTCTTAATATTACAAAAATCAATTAGCAATTCAATAAGCAATTTAAACTCAATCTCCCACAATCTTCCTGCCGCTCAAACACAATCGTTTAAGCAATACTCTGACACAAATATGCCACTCATTCCAAACATTTATCTAATAGATACCAATGTACTATAATTGAACCTACATAAAGTGCACACATAATTCAACTTTCCTTCTTCAAAGCACTTTTTTTGTTGTCGTTGCATATCGACAATTTACAAGCAAAGATATCATTAGTCTGTCTAATCCTTTTCTGCGTCAATGCGTCCAACTTAAATAAGAAATTCCTCCATCTTTCAGCGAAAATAAAGAATAAGAAATGTCCTTCACCTTCACTAGACATTAAATCTATGAGGTCCGCTAATTCTTTCGCTTCTTTTAATATTCTCTTATTTATCATCTCCTCCTACTTTATCTCTTGTTTATTCTAGATCTTTTCTTTAAGGTGTCCTGTCTTCATAATGTCTTATGAACTGTGCTTCCATTTAATTTTACTTTTGATTGCACATTCCTGTAAACTGTTTCCTTGCACTATGTGTTACTTCTTCACTGTTGCTCTTCATGTCCTACATTCCTTCCGTATAGCCTCCGTTGTCTTAAATGACTCACTGGGTTGATTATCCATTAGTACTTGGAACAATTTGTAATGAAATTGTGCTGCTGTACAGCTAGAAATTCGTTTGCTTTTTATACACCACAATTTGTTAGCAATTCGAGGACATTTCTGTTGTAGAATGGTTTTATTTTCCAGGTAGCTTAATATCATGAGCAGTAACACTTATTGTGCTCTGGTAAGCATCCTGACGATCTTTACCTTTTACAATTGATGGGTTAAGTATATTACTAATTTCAGCCTTGCGAAATATTTCAGAGAAAAGTTTATTTTTTCTTACAGAAATTACATTTTTACCTTACACCAGGCAAATTCTTGGTTGGTGACAACATCCACAGACATTTCATGTTCATATTACTGTAAAATATTTTCTTTGACTTCTGTTAGGTTGATTCGTTTGTGTATTATTTTATTTGTGCTACTAAACTACGAAAAACTTATCTCCATAAACCAACTCACGACATAATGAAGTTGCATATATGATCAATAGATTAGCAGGGAAACTAACATCCTGAAAATTATTCACTACCATACACATAGGTATTGAAGTTCGTTTTATTAAAATGTATTATAAATTTGGTTGTTATCAAAAGTTTCAGGTACTATCGTTCTTTGATGTTTTATCGTCAAATTTTATTAGAGTGAAGTGCCATATAGGTGAATTATCTCTGCTATAGATTTATTAGAAAAGAATGTGTGGTTTAACTGAGGTGCTATTGCAGCAACTTAAAAAAATAATTTTCTTTACGAATTTCAATCCAACTTCTGACATAGATTTTAGAATGCTAAGTATAATGAAAGCGTTTGTTCACAACTCTAGATTACTGATCCCCAGAGTTTGTATACCAAATTCTGGTTCATTTATATCTTTCATTTTGTTCTGATAATGCAATTCAGTAAGAAGGAAGATTGTTTCGAAACATGGTTCTACAATCTTTCCAACCGGTGTAAGTCTCGTACAAGTCTTCCAAACTAGCTATTTTGGGCAAATAGAATAGTTATCACAAATACTGTATACAAAATAAATGCTGGAAAATGAATCTTCCACTGTGTTATGTTTGTTTGTAATTATAGTCAATGGTTAGGGGAGAATATTTTCAGTGCTTTTATGTAGAAGTAATTGTCATTGATTCTTGAATCCATTCTGTGCTATGCGTTGGTAGATGATAGTAGAAATTTTAAACAAAGAGGTATATACTTGACATTCACTGTTACGGGGAGTCAATTAAGTTGCTCCTTGCAAATATAATGTGTTTCATTATCAATCTACTCATTAAGTAGAATAATATACTTTTTCTCTGTATAAGAATGCAATAGATAGGAGTTACTCACACGTACTGTAGATAATCAAAGTAGTACTACTAGTCGTAACGGTTCTAGTATTTGTAAGAGAAGTAGAGCAAAGGCTCTTTCCTTATCTATAGCGCAGTACTTTTTATCTTCATCCTGATAATCCTCCGCTTAAAGCATCTTGCTGATATCATGTAGAAACATTATATTTGTAGATTATGAAGTAAAAACTCAACAATGAGTTATGTCATATTACACATTACAGATAGATGGGCTACCATTCGTCAGGGATTTCATGTTGAGTCCGAGCTAGCTTCCGGAGTCGATCAAAGTTCCGAGATTTATATTGCTTTATTAAATTATCAATTTTCGGCTTTAACTCACTGAAATAATTGTAATATTGTAATAAAAATAATTATAATAATAATTTATACTGATAAATTGTACTAGCGGTGATGTTTATGGAGGAATAAAGTCTTACGTCAGATCCGGTAGGTCTCCATGGTAATCTGCCATATTACTGTCTAAACAAACGGGTATTAAGCAGCAGGTTTGTAGCATTCGATATTCGAAGTGTATAATACAAATGTCTAAGTGACATCCCCTTCAGCAAAAGCCACCACTTGGATCCGGGCCAATAGCTGGAAAATAGGTGGGCGTCGCTCTCTGCGGGTCCAACAATTTACTGCTTTTCCTCCTGAAATACTTAAAGTAGTAATCTTTTGTGTGAACAACTGTCAACTCCAATGGTTAGAAAATGAAAGTAAAATTTATCATTATTGTGGTGAAATATTTTATGATTGCAAATGGGCCTCGTTAATTTGCCATCCCTGAAAACACTAGCAGGTGGCTTAGCGAAGCTAGCAGAAACAGCTAACAGTTTCAGTCATTTGTTTTTCAGCTCATTCAAATTCATTGGAAGCCATTGAGTTGATAAACAGTGAAGTAAATATATTAGCAAAATTAGAAAAACAAAATTGTATAAGATTGCTGTTGCAAGCTACGTTTATGAATCATAAGAAGGCTCAGATTTGATATTAGGTAAGTTTTTCCTTTCTGTGGGGATATTGACTTACGTAATCTTGAAACTCGGGCAAAATATTGTGAATAAGCATTGAGAGTAGTGAGTTATACGTTGTAAATTTGAGAGCACAAGAGGAAAATTTGTTCCATGTTCCTCATTAATGATTAATCATACTCTCTCTTTACCAGAAGAACTTTTAGCTTGTATTCGAAATGTAGATGTGATACATGTTGGCATGATTCTAGAACACTGCCTCGCCTGAGTGAATTGACGATGCTTAGATACCCTACGTTAGAAAAATGTCGTTTCTACTCTATTTATTGCATATTAACATGAACTAACCTGACCTTCAGTCACAAATCAAAGATAAACACGAATTATTTTCACCCAGTATATAACTATATAGTGGCAGCGGTCTAGAACAGCTCGATATATTTCTTTCTCGTGGTAGAATGTTTGAAAGAGTATAAAGATAACTTCCATGTTAGGCTGCACTTTAGATACTCCCCGAATCGTTGAAATCGGTGAAGTTTAGGTTCGATTCGATTGGGGAGTAGCTTAAATTGGTTAGCTGAAGTCATCTTTTATTGAGCTTAACGTTTATAGTTGTTCGAGATCAGGGCCTCTCTTTAGTATGTCGGGCGTTCAATTTGGAACCGTAAATGGAGCAGTCTCAGATGGTGACTGTAAAAAATGAATTGCATCACGTATAATAAAAGAAAATATCGAACCTAGCTTTTCTAACCCGTTGTCATCCGCTATCGCTCACTCGACATTATCCGTGACTGTTGTAATAAAACATCAATGGTGATATGGAAATAAACAAGTCATTATGACCTAACATTAACATGATTCCGATTCATGAACCTGTTACTTATTTCCTTCAGAAAAATCACGCCCGACGTAAGCTAATGTAATACCGAAATCAGATCTTAAATAATGTACTGAACACGATGATTTCTCGATTCGGGAAGTATCCAAAAACATCCCATTTTTTGTGTGTAGGTTTTCTTGGGGTGCTCTTGTTTCCTCCCACTTTCTTCATTCCACCAATTTGTCCCACCATCATCCATATGGCCTGAGTCATAGTTGCCTAAGGGCCTTAAAATAAAATTAATTCAATTCGTAAACAAGGGCGCCGATGGGAACAAAATAGTATGACCAATAAGTTTGTATTTTAGTATTTCTAATGTGAACTAACCTAACTTTCTTATGTGAAATCAATAATGCTTAGGATGGGCCATTTCTCTTCATCTTTCCCTGTTTGTGCATATTAAGAAATAAGTTAAAAGAGTATACTTTAGTGGTGCTATTGTCAAACGCCAACAAAAATATGCGAGCCGCGGCGGCTCAGTGGTAGAACGCTCATTTCTGATACGCATGGTCTCTGGTTGTGGATTTGTGATGAGACTAAAACCGTGTGCTTGGGTTTTCGCGGTTTTTTTCCGTTTCTTCATGTTGCTTAATGTAGCGATTGGATAGAATAAGGTATGCGAGAAGGAGTCTGCAAGGTATATTCCCGGTATTTATTTCATGTCAGTGAGAATGAACCTCAGTCAGGGTGTGTGCTGCTGGTATTGAACCCAGGATCTCCCCGATAGTATGGCAAAGCTATACTAACTGAACCATGGTGACTAACCATATAATGTGAAATATAATAGCAGCAAGCGGTTGTAACTCAGTTACTAGAGCGTTGGTTTCGCATCTGGGAGATACTGGGTTCGATACCATCAGTCCACCATACTGACTGAGGTTCTTTCTCACTGCCACGAAACAAATACCGAGATGATACCTTGCCGACTCCTTCCCGCATTGTTTATTCTATAATATCGCTACATTAAGCCACATGGTGTAGGTCACTAAATTCTACATTTCAGGCTCCCTACCTCGTAAATCAATAAACGCAGGTCGAAAACGACTTCATATTTGAATTTCTGGAAATGAGCTAGCATAAAGCAATATCACGTGACCCCTTCCTTTTTAAAATTATCAACCTGAACCCAAGAATGCGGTTTTTCCTCTAAGCACCTAATAATGTAACTTTTTGTATTTGAACATTGTTGAATATGTGACTTTGTGTACATACATTGCAAACATGTAATATTTTCGACAGTACTGTATTTTTTCTGAATATACTGCTGGTTTAAATTTTGAAACTTATTCTTTTTTATTTCTAGTTGACTGCAAGGTGAATCGTAAGGAAAAGAACCTTGGAAACATCCGATGTTTTATCCCTTGAAAATGGAATGCACAGCTGCAAGGATAAGGAAAAAGTCAAGCAGGTTTGTTTGTTTGTTGTTGTTGTTTTAGAATAATTTCATACAATAAAAGCTTTGGTAAACTTTAGTTTATATGGATTAGCCTAGTAACTGTTGACTTCGGTCCGTCACGTTCTAGTTAAAACACACTCATGTCTCTTCCGGAACTCGAACTCGGGTCCTTCGAGTCGTTGGTCTAACGCCTTAGACCGCACGGTTACCCGGTCCGCAATTTCATACAGTATTGCTTCAACACCCTTTTTCTTAAAAAAAATAAAAACAAAACTAGAATGTATTTTCAAGCTCATGTTACAGCAAAGTAGGAATTCGCTCACATATTACACAACTGTAGGACATAGTTCTAAGGAAATAGGCAACAAAGGCTGAGTTAAAAATAACCATAACTGTAAGTTTACAATTCTGAAACGATTGTCAATGTATAATCCTAGCAAATTTTCCACTGGTAGAAAACGTTCTAGGAAGTGTGGATTGGTAATGCTGTTTCGTTGTGATTGAGGAGTGAAAGCACGTTCTTAAATAATTTGAAGAGTACGCGGAAAGAAATATGAAGTTCCACTTTCGGACGAAACAAAAGTTGTAGTAATTTTAGATTTAGTTTTAAGGTCCTTAGGCAGCTTTGGCTCAGTCCGGATGGATGATGATGGGATGAATTTGTAGAATAAAGAAAGAGAACAAACAGCAGAACCCCGAGAAAACCCACGCACACGGTGTTTGTCCACCACAAAGCGCACATGGCATGAGCACGGATCGATCCTACGACCCGTAGCATCAGAGGTGAGCGCTCTACTATTTTTTTAAGTTTGGCCCTACGTATCTGATCTGCTCCTTATTTTCACATTTATAATCAAACATCCTTATGTTCACATTTATCATCAAATTTTCACATCATTAAATCTAAAATTCACTCGGTCTGTCACTTTGACTCCCTCTCTCTCATGATTAATCGCTTGTTACATAGATGGACCCCCCGCTGCAAACTGTAAGAGGAGGGGGAGTTTCAGTGTATCTTCACTCGTAGATTGAGTTTCTTTGAAAACACTCAACCGATCGAAAAACATTTTTTTCTTCATCATGACAATTCTATCATCATCATATAATTAATTATTCGTTTGTTTGCAGAGTTCGATTGCCCTCTACAAACTGTAGGGGGATGACGATATCATTTTTGTCCTCCCACTTATACATATGAAAGTATATTTTTAGGTAGGGTTAGGAAAATTTTAGAGGGTTTAGAGTAGGCCTCACTGGTTGTGGGCCTTAGTTGACTTAGCTGTGGACCAATATTTCTTTACCACTAGGTTTGCTTGGATCAATCTAGTTGACTTTCGACATCAACACGATCTTTCTTTACAAGAAGATATTAAAAATATAATCTCGTTCTGCTTTGCTTTTCTTTAATGAAACTCAAACTAAAATTAATAGACATTTTAAGTACGCACGCAGGGCAAGTGTATAAAAGATACCTTGTAATTTCTGCCCTCTACAATGTTGAAAGTTTAAAAGGCGACTGTTTTCATTCCTTCAGCTAGGGACTTCTTCAGGCGCAAAACAAAGATTTGCTTTAATGTAGAAGGTGTGCTGATTGTTAATTAAGTAATCTTCGTGCTAAAGTGCCTAATTGTATAATTGTAAGAAGGAACGTGAATTAATATTTAAAGTAGTAAATACTGTCACCATCTACTCCCATAAACGCTGAAATTTTGTATTCAACTTATTCAAATGTTGGCGGAACGTCCATAAAACATCAACCACCTTCCTTATTAAAACAAAAACTTTGTTTTGCGCCAGAAGAAGCTCCTAGGTTAAGCTGCGCAAAGGTTTGCCTTTTGAAAACTTTTTTCATTGTAATTTTTCATGAATAATTTTTCATTGTAGTGTAAGTGACTTTATTCTTTTTTACTTTCATTTCTTGCAGGGAAAAATCATAAAGGACCAGCGTGCTTGAACTGCTAGTAAAGAGCAACATGCCTGATAACGAAGCACAATACTGGAATAAGTTTTGAATCACCTACAAGTGAACAAAAACTTAGTCTCTGATGCAATGTTGTCCAAAGATAAATTAAAGTCGCAGTGCCTGAATTGCTTTCCGGTCTATCACTAAGTATTGTGCGCTGCTATACCTATAATTTTCACATTAAAAAGGCTATTGCCATTTATCTGTTTCAATTACAAATTGTAGATACCTAGAATAGATTAAGAGTTTGCTAAAAATGTGTTAACTTATAATTTAGGTACTAAGTGAAAATAACATGCTTTGTGTATCTTTGGATAGGCAATGGGTAGGCACATCGGTTCGATCCATCCTGAATGAGAATTTCCCTCTGTTTCAACTTGCGAATGCTGAGATAGTACTTGGAATAAAGACCTGACTGCTTCTCTTGTGCTGCTCTTTCTTACCTAATTCAGGCCTGAGCTATAGATGTCCAAAAGTCACAAGTAATATTCAATTATTTCTTTTTATAAATGACTTATTATGAATGAGGCTTAAGACAATTCTCTTTGCATATTCAGGTCATCTGATCATCAAATTAAGTGATTACTGATGTAATAAAACTCGTGGCCATGCTTCTGAGGTAAGATGCTTGTTTCGATTGTCATTTAAATTTTAAGGAATAGTGGGATTGCAGTGGCGGACCAATAGTAAGACGGACGGATAGTGGTCCATCAACTTTTGAGCCACTGGCCTACTAATGGTAAGTGACGGTGTACACACGGGCCACTAGTGGCCCAGCGTTATGACTATCTCCTTCCACACCTTTTAGTCATTATCAGGCAAACAGAAGTTTTTTTTAAAGATTTGACCGATGGCCCACCATCTTTTCCCACCGGTGACCCAACTCTTACCTACCGTTGGCTGGTATTTGGCCTGCTGATGATTTGTTGCGAATAAAAATTTCACGAGTACATTTTTATATATAATAGGAAAAATATGAGACATAAAATATTCATAATTTGCTCGAAGACATGATAGACGAAAGTCCGCTATTGTGCAAAATATTAATATTTTATGCCTCATATTTGCTCTGTTATATACAAAAATGTATTCGTGATTTTTTTATTTGAAACTGCCATTTAGACGTTTGTTCGCGCATACGCTTAATACCAACTCGTTATGGTTTTGTGCTTTGTGCCAGATTGTCATGATTACAATGAAAGAGGCACATGTTGCTTTTTTCTGTTTCCAAAGGACTGAGACTAGAAAAGGAAGTGGAAGGAGCCACTCACGTAAGTAAACAAATTACTCGCAATGCCATTGAACGCAATTTTGAATACGTTTGATATGATCATGAGGATAATTAATCGTTTATTGCTTAGTTCTTGATTTTAAAAAGGTGATAATTATATCTAAGAAAGTTTAACTGAAGTTGCTAATTCGGTTATAGTTAAGGAAACACACTCAAGAAGATAAATGCGAGTGCTAAAACGAAACTCTTGTACTCTATGTACAGCTGCGCAAATTGATATACAAGGCATAGCATAAATCAAGATTTCGAAAGTCAATAGTACCTATGTATGTCTTTCATAAAATATAAATTACCGGAATAAAAATTACCTACCCTATTTACCGTTCATATGTCCTTTTTGCACTTTCGCTCATATGTGCATCAAATCTCGATCATGTCTAAGCAAACGTACATGTTTGGACTCCACAGCATATTCTACTCTTTTAATCAGTTTCTGCTCGTCACCGAAATAATCAACAGTTCGAAAAATATTAACAGCCATTAGTTCCACAACTGATTTTCTATTTTTCTGCTATTAGACTTGCTGTTTGTTTAGACTTGGGCTCCGCCGTTGCTATGGTATCTTACCGGAGGCTAAGTCCATTACCCTATGGGCGTAATAGTAATAAAAATAAATCCATTATTCTTTTTTTTCTCTGCTTTACAAACGATAATTCTGTGATTTTATGTATGCAATAGTCCTTTAACATAATACAGTACACTTAAAACTTGTTTATCCGGACTTATCCGATCGATTATTGCATATTTTAAGCGCCTGCAGGCACAGAAATACAGTAACAAAATTCTATATTTTAAAACAACAAAAAATATTTTAATAAACTAATGGCAAATATATCACATAACTGCTCATTTATACTGTGGAGAAATAATTAGATGTGCTTTGATACATATATTTTGAAACTGACTAAAACTATTATTATTATTATTATTATTTTAGAGAATCTTCCCGAATAAACGAGCAGAATTTTGAAGCAGCCAGACAGAAATAGTTTAGCAATATGCCTGATATTTCGTAGCAGGACGTAATTGCTCATGTTTATGGATATGGTTAAAGTATCTGGGATTGTTTATAAGAAATATGATAGGCCTAATTACAGTACAGGGCATGTCTATATTATGTCTTCTAGTTTCCATGACAACTAGTAACAAACATTATATATATATATATATATATATATATATATATATATATATATATATGTATGTATATATATGTGAGCTCTGAAGCACTTGACCTGGCTCCCGTCTAAGGAGAGCCCACATGGAAACAATGTAGAACAGAAAGTTAACAGCACTTATGTGTAAACAGCACTATTGCCTATGCCCACCGCTAACCGTGAACTGCGCATCCCCCCGCGGTTTACGCCGCCCAGCTCCCTTCGAACCCACCGTGTCCCCCTCGCTTCGCTCCGTGTTCATCTTGCCCTGGTGGGTTTATGTACATCCTAGCTTTTAGTATATAAACTCCGCGTTACCGTGGTAACTTTTTTGTTCACTAATTTTATATAATCTATGAAAGATGCAAATAAGCAATTATTAATAATAAATTTAAACTTAGAAACATACATTTTGAAAGAAAAAAAAGAAGAAAAATTCCTTACAGAATTCGAACCGGCTACCTCTGGATTAATTTCTCCATGTCTTAACAACAAGACCGAACTGCCAGTTGCCTAACAGACGATTCACGGCGCTACTTATAGTTCGAGCTCTGCGCTTGCGTGAGAGTGGGCTACGCCTTGTTTCCATGTTGGCTTTCTTTAGACGGGAACCAGGTCAATAAGTTCGTTAAAAAAATCAGCCGGTCGAAACTCGAATCAAGGTTTATATGCTAATCGAAGTTGTCCATATCAATAATCAAACCCTGTTATATCCTCATCAATTAACAAACAAATGTTTCAGTAATGGAATATGTATCGACATTCAAAATAAGATAGACATTTAGACTGTAATATACTCTTATTTCATAGATTCATGTCCTGAAAAACAATTTACTGGTTTATCATTATTTTTTTCGTAATGATCAACTTGTAAACTTGTCACTATCATTTTCTTCGTAATTATCCTTTAGAAGTAATCGAAAGCATTTGCAAGACAGTGAGGAATAAGTAAACTCTTCATCTGACTAAATATCAAATACTGATTAATGGTATTTACATTCACATCAGGTAGAAAAATAGCTTAATTAGAATATCTGATAGCAGAAATAATGACCACCATCCAATATCTTGAGCAAATTGCAATCCTTACTAGCACGGCGTATCTAGCTTCAGGGTGTGTGTCGTCATTTTATTATTTACAAATAGTAGTGAAGTCTAAATATTAGAATTTTAACATAGTAATTAAAATAATGTTAAAGTTAGGTGAGTATATACTAGTTCATGTTTAAGTACATAAACTTGTTTTAGTAGTATTTGTGTTATAGTACAGAAATACATATTGAATAGCAAGTATTTATCATTTTCTCTTTAAAGTAGAATAAGAAGATGCTTGTTTAATTGAAGACTTGAATTGCAAAACATCGCAAGTCCACCGGAGTATTCTTTTTTTTAGGAGGAACAAAACAATACAAGGTCTTGACATGTTATCCTGTTCAGTTGAAATTATTTTGTATTAAGAAAAGTTTTCTAAGTTGGGATTAGGATGTAGTATTTATGCAAGTGGATAACCCTCGGAATATAGATACCGAAGAACAGAAAAATGCAAATTCGAAAGAGGTGGACTTGGGATTTTCACAATTAAGGTCTTTAATTAATAGGAAAATGTTGTTCAAACTCTAGTCCCTAAATCTGATATTTCACTTTAATTTTCTTCTTTTTGCAAAGAAACCTTAATCTGTCCAAATGTTCTGCGGGAACATGTGTGCGGAAACACAGCACTGGCTTACTGGCCTTACAAAATAATTAAATACTGATTGACTTAAATCTTCAACTTTTTCCCGGTTTTGCAATTTAGTGGGAATGCACGTACGAGCTCGACGAATGGTTGTAAGTACAATGTCTCTGAACGGTACAGTTCGTGTGGGATACTTTTCAAACAGTAGTTATAGTTGGCAAATAGTTACCCAGAGTGCTGATTACAAAAGAAATACCTGAGAATGATTCTTAAACTGTATAATGTCTTTCTGTACTTATAGCTAATGAAACGAGAAAAAACAATTTCGTTGTTTTATATAAAAGTAATTACCATTGACTCTTAAATCCATTATCGTGTTTTAAAAACATGAGAGATTTTGTAATATGTGCTTCGAGTCTCAAATTATTATAGACAATTAAATTACTGTAATATATATGTCATACATTCATGTCCTTTAAGAGAAAGTGTTTATCAATTGTGAAGATCATCTTGAAAACTTGTCATTATATTTTTCTCCTTAATTATTCTTCAGAATTAATCGAAAGTGTTTTGTTAAGACAGTGACGAATAACGAAATTTTTATCTGAATAAATATCAAAGTCTGATTAATGGTATTTACATTCCCAACAAGTAGAAAGAAAGCTTAGTAACTGTATCTAATAGCAGAAACAATAATGTCCATCGAATATATAAAATTCACCTCCTGTAACAAATTGACATTCCACTACTAAAGCGTATGTAACTTTAAGATGTGTCAGGGTCGTATGAATTACACTTAGTAGTGGAATCTAAGTCTGAGACATTTGAATGTAATAATATGAAATATGCCAAAGTTTTAGGTGAGTATATAAATGTTTAATCATTTTGCAGTTTTCGCATTATATTACAGATATACATAATAAATAGCAAATATCTATATCTTTTCTTTAAGGTATAAGAAGCAGGAGATTCTTGATGTATTAAGAACTTCTTGAGCTATCTTATATTGCTTAGCTGTTATAAATTCTAATCACTAAATCTGATATTCCAATTACTTTTATTACTCTCTGCCAATTGAAGATGCCGTGCCAGAAGCACACAACTCCATTTTTTTAATTGTTCAGAAAAAACTCCATAAAAATAACTGATGGTTTTAAATTGACATACATTTCAAATATACTGCATTGTAACATGTTTAATAAGTCAAATCAAAATATTCTTATTCCATGGTTTTATGTAGTACTTTAACATGAAGTTTTTTTTTGTGCCTTTTGCCACGGCATAACTACTTTTCTACGTCAATACAAACTTGCAGTAGATATCTTCTGGTTGTGGGAAGAACTGAACACGGATACCCAGTTTTACGGAGAGAAACATGATTCTTGACAAATTCGCAAAATCTAAAAAAAATAATAATAACATCCTCCACAATTAACTAAAAATGATTTTTCAACAATTGTGCTCGAATATCATCGATTTCCCAATGGAGATATGATTTATATCAGGATCTAAATATTGACAGAAGAAAAGTTGCAAATGAAAACTAAGTCTATTCAGGCGATGTTAGTTCTAAACTCAATCTTTAATGTGTCATGTGTAATTATATATAACAATTTAAAGACACCTCTGAGCTGCTAAAGAAGCTCCATTCCAGCGATAAATGTCTAAAGATAAATGATCCAAGATAAATCGAGGATAATTTAAGTAATAAAGGGGTGCTAGTTCAACATTTGTGCCAGTTGGAATACATAGGTAGCCTAGGTTGCAATACAAATCAGTGACGTAAGTTTGGTGTACAATATTAAGATATTTTAATACCGGGGACGACCTGTGCACAGCTTTAGTGCTTCTATACCACTGATTGGTATATATGTATGAAAAAGTTCACGTGTCCCCTAAAGCTTGACTTGGACTGCAAGCAGGACAGCCCATTAATGGTAATCCAACCAATATATTTAAAAATTTTATAAAGTTTGTTACACAATTTTATCTAGTTGACAAACGCAAAACAATTCACTGACTCAACCTTGATATAAGCTAGCATGCTATCTAGGTAGTTATCTGCAGAAAAGACGAAATTTTTCATATCCTTCCTCCACTTTATTTTATTCCTATCTAATTTCAATATGTTTATCTCAACACCCTCGACTGAACCGTGTCAGAAATTGAACCAATAAATCTGTTTACGTAACAGATTTAAAATTACGGAGATATTAGAAAGGATTAACGTTCGACGACTACTTGTAGCCTTTTTGTACCCATAAGTATATTTACAAGATACTAATATCAGTATGGATAAAATTTGAAAAACTGAACTTATAAGTTAGGTTAGTACACTGACAACCGACATGCTTGGGGACGGAAGCACATATAGTATTTTTCTATTGTGTCGAACAATGTTTAAGCGAAGTTTGTTGCAGCTACGTTTAACGTAATTCAGGCAAGTTGAAAATATGAATTTTATAGAAAATAAGTTGGCAAAACTAACAATTGCGTACATGGGGACGGGGACATCCACAGGTGTTTTCTATTGTGTCGAACAATGTTTGTTCCAAGTTTGATTCGGATCGGAATGGAGAAGCTTTTAAAAAATGCCTAAAAATGGGTTGGCAACACTGAACCACTGCAAAAATCAAGACTGCTCTGAGAGCTCTGAGCTATCCGGGGCAGGACCTATCCAAAGACAGCTCAACCATTGTAATCGTCGGACTGAATCTAAAGGCGTAGGGCAAATATCTTTGCCATGATAGTTCATTAAGACAACACTATATATATATGCATATAGTGCAACATGCAATACAAGTTTCTCCTTCTACTATGCTTAAGCAACCCATTAAACTTTAGTTGGATTTGATACGCACACGCTTGAGTGTGAAATCTGGGTGGGTACTTATTTTTGACGCCGATAGTACATAAATTGGTCCCAAGGAAGCTCAATTTGATAAAAGTGACGTGGCTAGCGCGCAACTGTAATAAGGCAAGATCGTTTTACTTTTTAGGTAGATACATATTAATTTATTTGGTTCTCAACTTTGGCTACTGTTTTTCTTTACGACTTTGGTATTGGTAATTCACATTCATATTCATTATTCTTATTATTACACTTTCAATATCACCACCAAGTGATTTCTACTTTTTGAAACATTGAGCTACGTTCTTCCAAGTAGCTACCAATGATAAACTTCAATCAACCATAAATGTTCTTTTCACTTCGGTAGAAAACAAATTTATTTTCGCATCGCGTATTTGTTCTACTAAACAAAGACTACACCAAACGTTCTTGATCTTCGATCGTGACAAATTTGCCATGGTACCTCAAACATGATGTCCTTCAGAAAGATTTTGCAGACATCTACAATGAAACTGATTTGAACCAAGAAAACATCAACATGTAGAACACGTGTGTTAGCGTTAGGACTATGGAAAGATGCCAGTATGGACCAAACAAACACCGTCGTATAAATTGGAAACCTCATCAACAAATCCGCTAAATTTGAAGATTCCAAAGTGGAAGAAATTTGTTTCTGCTCTGAGCATTGTGTCACACAAACTGGTCATGGTAAGCAAAGACTTTTCACAATATAAAATGCCTAAAACCCATGTGGCCTACCTAAAACCTAACTTTCAAAAAGGATACTAATATACACTTACCAGAGCTTCTTTGGTTTACATTTGAGTCGACGCTGAATATATTTTGCTACGCACACGTGTCGCATTTTAACATGGAATTTTCAGAATAAATCTTAACGACATTTTGCATATAACAAAAAGCTAAAAACAAAAGTGCCAAACCTAAAATTTACAAGGATCAAAGAGAATGAGAATGCGCACCTGCCACGTCCAAGTTAATTAAAACGGGATATTGGGATCTATATTGGGCACCAGACAAACGTTCCAGGCTGAAATTAAGTACCTTGACAAAACCTGTAGCATATAAAGGTCAGAACATAAATGCCGCAATAATGAAATAAAAAATTAATCTACACTTACCAGGCGCCTTTTGTAAAACATGATACTTAGATTTAAAACAAAAATAAAATGGGTTACTAATCTACACTTGGCAGGTTCCCAACATGTAGTGAGGGAATACCGTCTCTTCGCACTTGTTTCGTTTGAACACGCTCAGTTACCATAGAATTCATATGTGCAAAGTAAGACATGTATTAAATGAAAGAGACAACTGGCTTTATGATGACGTGCAGAAATCTCATCCCAATGCTATATATATTTTCTAAGATATGAAAAATACTTAGAGTGTAGGAAATATTCTAAATTACCATATACCTCATTAGGTGTTTCAATTATTAAAACTGTATGTACAATCTGGCCAGGTGAACCATCACATATGTAAATTATTGTAATCTAATCTAACCTATTTCGTTTCTAGTTTCAAGAAAAGAAAATATATTTCCTGATACAAATTTAGCTGCAAAGCTTATTTCTGCTATCAAAACTATTGTTAAACAGTGTTTCATTACCGTTTGAAATGGAAATCCTATGAATTTTACGGCTTTCGTAGGCGTTATATGTACCATCAAGTTTTCGCACTTTGCGTGCTGACGCAGTTTTTAACAATGATTTCTGTTAGTAATGAGGTCGATGAAATAGTAATATTTAATATTAATTTTGCTTATATTTAGTTTACGTTAAAACAAAATTTCAGATATAGCTCATTGGACCTTCCAATTCTGTTAAAGAGGAAATTCCTACGAGTCCGGAATCACGCACACACGTAGCATGTATAATACAGTTCGCCCAGCGCTCGCTTTCGTGCTTCATTGGAAATTAGGATCATTTTAGCAAAGTTGGACGAGTTTTTTAGAGTACATAGATAGTAGATTAGTACGTTTCAAATTCTACGGTATTTCTTGTTACGTTTCCCTTTCTTAAATTTCCAATCAATTCTCTCTCTCTCTCTCTCTCTCTCTCTCTATATATATATATATATATATATATATATATATATATATATATATAGATAGATATATAGATAGATCGATAGATAGATAGATAGATAGATAGATAGTGTCGCAGTCAAAAATTGATTTCCCAAAATTTTTACGACTTTATTTTATTTAATTATAAATTGTATCTGGCTTTAGCCTCACATTTCTGCCAGGAGACTTGCTTATCTTCGGGTAGATTTAATAAACAGGATGAACTAACTATGTCATAATTTGCACCAATGATAGCTGTGATTTATCATAGTTCCTAAAGGCAAATTAGTCAAGACAACAGGAAGCCTGTTGTAACATCATCGACGTCAATTCTTACTGAAGGTGAGATCGACTAGATAATTGTGGTTTGACAAACTGCGAAGTTACCAAAATATAAACCACACAGATCCGCCTGGGTTTCCTGTAGAAACGACTTCACGATACGATTCTGGTGAGTAAACTTTTTGACTTATAAATATTCTAAGTCATTGGATTGTCTTTCAACTTGACGTTTCGCGCTCGAACTCTACTCACTCTCCCCACTAGCCCCCCCTTTTCTTCATGACCCATTCGTAACAATGTCCTACTACTGGACTTTCTATGAAAGCGCTATATTAGGAATCAAGAAGTCATTAAATAACTCATGTTAGAATTTTAGGTTCAAAAACAAAAAAAAGTATAGTCCAAATTTTATGATGTTAATTAGGGCTCTGTCATAGAATCCTAAGATTGACCAAGAGGTCAACCTATCTATTCTCATTGTAGTGTTTTAAGTTTATTGTAAATAAATTCTATATCCAAAGCACCGAGTTATTTTTTTCATGAAATTGAATTCATCTCTATAAATAATATAATACATTAGGAAAGTGGAAAGGCATTCGAACTTTGATTTCAGGTGGATGCCCTAGACAAGGTGGACCGCTACCGAGAGATAAGGGTGTAATATTTCTTTTCTTTAGCTCTACCACAGAAGACTCACCAGACACTTAATTAACCATACAATCAATTCAGGTCACGGAAACCAGAGAAATTCATAAATTGTGTTTGGAATCAAAGTTGCCTTGTCTTTAGTGCCCCCTATGAGACTGCAAGGTGATCTAATTCAAATTAGGTCTCGCGTCGCCTCATTCGGGTACAGATTAGCAATTCCTTCAGAAAATTTCTTGCAACATTATCAAACAAAGTCAACCACGTGTCATTTTTCAAATGACGAGGTGATGGTTGTTACTAAAATCCCCATAGTAAAAGATGACGGCCCCATCATTTTGAAAAGGTTCACAACAATTCCATACCACTGGAGAAATCAGACTTGTATTTTACAACACGAACCCGCAATTATAGTGCAACAATCCCACCGGATACGTGTCCTAAGAAACGAACACGTCCAAACTTGCTTATCGGCTTCTGACAGTCTATGTTACATACCATATCTGTCAGAAAACTCTATTTCATCCCCAGATTGCATTCATGCCTTGTATAACGGCACCACGGTCGAACATTACAGTCAAGTATGCAATTATGAATGCTTTCCTACTACAAGAATGATTGTCACTCAATTTGATTCGAACAGATATTTGATAACTAACCCGCCTTCGGTTATCCAAGCAATATGCGAATCTAAAACAAAGTTCCTACCAGTCCAACCGGAGTTACCCGGATCTTTGGAAATCACTTTGCCATGCGTTTGTGAACTGCAACTTGGACCTACTTACAGAATACCCACACAATTTCCTTGCCCCTCCGACTGTTCCACTGATTTACAGTTAAGAATTTTAATTCCGGCAGCATGGAGCAAAATTAAAGACCTTAGATTAGATGGACATAACTTACAACTTCCTGAATTTGAATCCCTATCCCCTGCATTAAATGAAAACTGGACCTTAAACATACCTAAGTTGACCTTACCCCCTCCCCCTGTCGAAGATAACGATTTTTCCGTACATCTTTCCAAGGTTACTTCACGACGGCCATACTTTTCAATTTTGTACATATGGAATATTTTTCTTACTTTGATACTAGCATGGGTTATTTACCGTGTTAAAAGTTACATCTGGCCCGTACTCTTAATTGAAGTACCCTCTCTAAAAGCAGAAAACCTAATACATCAATCTGCGGAAGTTTTAGGTTACACCGTATTAGCCCTTCTTTTGTTGATTCTAACTTTTTGTATTTGTTATTATGTCTGTTGGAAAAGGCTATGGATATTCTTAAGACACCGAATCCAATCTACAGGAGTGGAAATGACACCCCAACCTTCGGTCACCAAATTAACCACCCCACCTACTGTTACGCGCAGTACCGGAAACCTACCACGACAGGATTGTGAACTAATCCGTAGTTCAACTCCCTTGTGACTAGTTATTTTATGTCTCATTACTGTACCGACTATTCATGCACTAGATTTGACCACCATGATTCACCCAGGTATGTTATTAGTCAAACTCTCGTCCCCAGTACTTTATTCTTCCTCCATACCGGTGATTACCGAAATTGAATATGAACCAACCGTCTCCAATGAAATTGAGTGGAGGCTGATGTCTTCTAGAGTTTACCCCAATCATCTAATTTTGGATGAACCAACCTCCGGATACCCTTTTGTTCATGTGACTCGTCCTCACGCGAAACAAATTCTCATGACAAATAGAAATTTCAATGCCCTGATTGAAGGAATCCATAAATTCCGAAATACTGAATGGATTTTATGGGCAGAAAAGATAATTTTACAAACCCAATCAGAATTTAAGCAATTAATAAATATGTGCCAACAACGCACACTTAACCCAACCTTATGGGACATTACTCGCGTAAATCAAATATTTGAAGTAGTAAAACATAAATTAGGAACCAGTAACTTAACAATAGCACTTCAACAAGATGACCCCACTACTCTGTTCACTTACCCAGTAACATAATGTGTTATTACAGAAACGAAAGCTCTAGTTGCCATGAAAATTCCTATTAAACACAAAGTACTATCTACGAAATTCTAAAATTGCAACTAGTGTTTTTCACTCACGTGGATGAAATTTGTTTTATCTCCCCCAGGGTGCCACATATTATTTTGGACAGAAAAACCAATGAAGTCAGAACTTCTGACTGTAATCTGGCCACGGATAACTTATGTTTAATCCGAAACCTAAACGCTATGGAAATTCCAATGCTCCCTTGCATTCAGGCATTAATTCAAAACAACGCTAACTTAATCCGCACTTCGTGCCAATGCCACTGTGTAAACTTGAACTTTCTGGACATTTTTCAGCCACTGAATTATACCGCGGTACAGATTTTACTACAACGCCATTTCACGGACACGGATTGTCTGTAGTGACATAGAATTTCCCTTATATAACTTGCCCTCCGTGGGTGTTCTAATACTTGAACTTTCTTGCGGCTGTACAGTTACGGTCAATAATAAAACCTATCAAGCCAGTATTCCCTGCATAACAGATAATGTCGAGAAAGCCAGATTCCAAATCTGGCTGCCAGTTTCGTGGTATACACCCAAAATCGAAAAACCTTTACCCATGGAATGCGACAACTGCCTGGTACATAAACCTCACTTGTACCAGTTTCAGACCACCACGCCGGTTTGGATCTGGACCTTAACTATAATCTCCCTCTTACTCGGTATAGTTACTATTGTGTTTACAACGATCACATTTCTAATACTGAAACACTGGGTTCAGAAATACCTTTCAAATGAAGCAAGGTATGCGTCTATTGAGTGGAACCAAACCACGCAGACAAATACAGGAAACGTTTAAGGAAGTTCAGCACAATTCAAGAAAACATATCTGGTTCCCAATCTAAGTAAATCCTAACTATTGCTGTTTTTTTTTGTTTGTTTTTGTTTTCCTCTGCCTTACTTTAAGCTTAATAGGTTATGTACTACTGATACTTATGTATAGAAATTGTATATATATATTGTGTATGATTTACTGGACAAAATCGAAGTCCCCAGACCAGATTTCATAACAGCACCATGTTTCAAAGGTAGGCTGTAAGATGGAACGTTTCACTCCAGAGTCGATTAAGCGAAAAATACCCTTGTACTTTTGTACCAAGCTGAGGACAGCACATTATTCAAACTTCGATCTTGCCCACGCTAATATTATTTCTATGTACGTTAGTTTTTACTTCCAGGCAAAATGATATGCAGAGGGACAACAAGCAACCTAATACGTTCGAAGAATGTGTACCAAGCCACGAGGAACGCCCAGTATAGCAACACTTAAACTGAGCAAGTATATCTCAACCCGCACTCGAAATTTTAAGGGCCTACTATTGAACATTCTATTTAAGTCCCTGTAAAATTACGCTTACAGACTACACACATACACTTACCAATACCCACCCTATATTTTTTTTTCACCACGTTGGTTGTTTCAACTTGGAAACCCTGAAAACGCCATACTCAATCACAACAGTGAACAGCACAGTACACACAGTATACAAACTTGGCATTCTGCTCACCCCCTTAACACACCCAAACATTTATTTCTGTATGCGTGTGTGTGTTTCGCTATTTTGTTCTTATCAATTTTAATCAAGAAAATAAAAACTTAAATAAATTCTTGTACTATTAAAGACTTTTTTTAAATTTGTATACGTCACTTTTTAAACTCCTACAATCTATGATTTGCATTCAAACCAACTGCTTATACTACAAATACAAAGGAAGTCCACGTATAAGTCAAATTTATTACTGTGATTCAAAGTAAAAACTTCCATAACATTTATTAATCGTTTTGTTTTATTCAATTTTGTTGTTTATGAAAGTAAAGTGAGTTATTTTTTCTGTTGTTATTATAAGAATAACGTCAGTTTTCTTAAAGTGTGCACAGTCAACACCACGTCATAATGGTTTGCAATAGCAAACCAGGTTTTTTTTAGCATTTTTGCTCCCATCCGGGAATTGATTGTGAACACTTACCACTTTTTGTTTGTCTATTTTTTTATTGTATGATTTTATTGAATATTTATGCCTTATAATTTTATTTCCAAGGGAAAGTGAACCCGATTACCTTGTGTTTTTGATTGTGACACTGCGCATGCCCCTTGATCAGCATAATGGGAAGGCAGACCTACAACATTACCTTCCGGTAAGCTACATTGGAGTCCTTGCAAGCAGCTAATCTCACAATTCGGTGACGTCACAGCCTACGCTCCGTCACTGACCTAGCCACAGGAAATGAGAAGATGTACCCCTCTTCCGACATCCAAAGAGGATAAATAAAAGGACAGTACTAACGCTTGAACGACAACGCTATGCAGGACCCTAATGAGCAACACACCGCTGTATTAAGTGTGATAACCACTCCGAATTTAATAATCATGTCTGGAATGATTGCAATTCCGTACGGCGCAGAGCAGTATATTCACCTGTTTAATTATAAGCCCCTAAGGCAATATACCATTTGTATCTTATATGTTACATTTTTTTTAATTGTATAACTATATATATATAAGTATATTATACTGAAATAATAGGAAAAGGTCTCGTGACCCCGTTTTTGTTTTGTTTTGTTTGTTGTTTTGTTCAGTTTTATTCATATCATTTTATTATTTTAGCTATATACCTATGTTAGGGTGACAGTATAAATGGGCTCAACTAGTCCAATTATGTTTGTATTCTCATATACGCATTCTTAGGCGTCATGGTTTTTTTTTTGGCTCATTTTTTTTCTCTAGTTCATATCGTAATGCCATTTCAATCAATCTTACATTAAGGAGTGTAAAGCTCGATATGTTATTTGATGCCCATAAGGCCGATTGTATAGTTGGATACTTTCTAGTTACTAGATGTCTCGACCTTTATGTTTGTTTTATGCCCCTCAGGCCGATTGTATACTTGCCTTGCAGAGATGTCTCAATGTATATAAATATTTTATGCCCATCAGGCTGATTATACGATTGGAATTACTATGGACACTAATGATTGGATATTAGGATGCATTGATGCATGCGACCGAGTTTTTGATTACACCATTTGTGTCACAAATTGTGTTAAATTTTTGTATCACCACTGGCGACAGTGGGACGTAATGTTTATACACACTTGTTCACCTCCGCAAGTTAACTGCTACACGTAGCTAAGTACACCATCTGACACCTGCGCCCTGTTGTAAAGTCTCAAAGCTTTGTATTTTGGCGCGCACACACATACAGTTTTTTTTTTCGGACTTGAACACAATGACTCGCTTGATTCCTTCCTAGTCAAATCAATCACTTCTACATTTTTTTTTACTCATTGTTGTTGTGATACTCCAGAACCTTCCACCCCGTTCCTATATCCGGACGGAGCCGGAAAATTTCGCGTGCGGTGCGAGAATCTGTCGCAGTCAAAAGTTGATTTCCCAAAATTTTTACGACTTTATTTTATTTTATTTAATTATAAATTGTATCTGGCTTTAGACTCACATTTCTGCCAGGAGACTTGCTTATCTTCGGGTAGATTTAATAAACAGGATGAAATAACTATGTCATAATTTGCACCAATGATAGCTGTGATTTATCATAGTTCCTAAAGGTAAATTAGTCAAGACAACAGGAAGCCTGTTGTAACATCATCGACGTCAATTCTTACTGAAGGTGAGATTGACTAGATAATTGTGATTTGACAAACTGCGAAGTTACCAAAATATAAACCACACAGATCCGCCTGGGTTTCCTGTAGAACGCTAATCACTCGGAAGATGTGCAATTCACCAGGGCAGAAATAGTCTATAATTATCAACCAAAGTAAACAACAGATAATATAAGGATGACATCAACGGATTGAACGCGAAGTAAACAAAGTCACGTTTTTGACCACGTCAATACTGGAAGGTGCTAGAAATCACAAAAGAGTTGTCATACGACCACAACTTCCGAGGTGTGGTACATGGCAGTCATTTATATACCCCCATCCATCAGAAAAGAGCATTCTTTCTACCACCGAAGTCCGAACGAGTGTCTCAGACGACTTCACGATAGGATCCTGGTGAGTAAACTTTTTGACTTATAAATATTCTAAATCATTGGATTGTCTTTCTACTTGACGTTTCGCGCTCGAACTCTACTCACTCTCCCCACTAGCCCCCCCCCTTTTCTTCATGACCCATTCGTAACAATGTCCTACTACTGGACTTTCTATGAAAGCGCTATATTAGGAATCAAGAAGTCATTAAATAACTCATGTTAGAATTTTAGGTTCAAAAACAAAAAAAAGTATACTCCAAATTTTATGATGTTAATTAGGGTTCTGCCATAGAATCCTAAGATTGACCAAGAGGTCAACCTATCTATTCTCATTGTAGTGTTTTAAGTTTATTGTAAATAACTTCCATATCCAAAGCACCGAGTTATTTTTTTCATGAAATTGAATTCATCTCTATAAATAATATAATACATTAGGAAAGTGGAAAGGCATTCGAACTTTGATTTCAGGTGGATGCCCTAGACAAGGTGGACCGCTACCGAGAGATAAGGGTGTAATATTTCTTTTCTTTAGCTCTACCACAGAAGACTCATCAATATATCATTGATCACCTGGCGCCATACTCATTATCCCAGTGATCGAAATCTTGGGCAACACCTCATTAGAACTTTGGTAACGCCTCAATGGTTGTCGTGCGTATACGTCGCTCTCTATTTTTATACCACAACAAAGATTGAGATTTTGCCATGGCTCGGATGAGGTTCGGCGTTGTCAACCCAACGCTTTGCCTCTTATAATTGGCAGACCGATCAAAGAGCTTCCTTAATAGCCTTGACTGAGAAGTAGTGTGCCAAAATAGATAGATCTTCCACCCCCTGTTATTTTTCTATTCAGAAATCTTCCTGCACTGTCTCTGTTTTACAAGCAGCCATCGATCTTAATTTATCTTTCTAGTTACTTAATTTCGTCCTGCATATTGTTTCATCTCCCTTTTCTCATCCATTCCATCCCATCGTATTTAAACACATCTAGAAAACTTCTGTGATAATATTGTTTGTTTATTTTTGCTTTACAAATTAGAATGGGGAAAGGAGAGCGAGCAACAATTTTGAATGAGAGAATTAGACGATAGACAGACGTAAGTTGTGTGTTCTAGCCGCTGGATGTTGAGGGTAGCATTTTTTTAATATAACCCCTCGTTATAGTCCTTGAGAGGAGTTGTTCTTTAACAAGAGGTGCTGTTTTGACGTAAATTTCAATTTATTGTAATGATAGCATCAGTTAAGTCTAACACTACAGAAAATATTTTATCCTGCAAAATTCATCTAACAATTTACACACAGGAAAGAAAACTATAATATAGGGGGAGCCATCTTACCTTTGCACGCGATGAAGAAAATATATAATTTGGGTCATTTAGGCGCCGTAGCTTCTGAATCAATAGAAAAAGGAGCTTTTATACCCCTTAGTGTTTTAGTGTCAATATTACTAATCGAAAATCTTAAACAGTGATAATAATGGGCTTTCAATACAATTGTACTTTCGTCGATACACATATATTTAACATTCAAATTGCACACAGAATCCATTTACGCAATTGTAAAGTAAAAAGCTTCCTCGTCAAATGTAGTTCCAAATACCTGAAAAGGCCAAGTGAAGTTTATTGCAGCTATGATAACTATTACTACCCACTGTATTTCCAGGTATGATATTTTACACCAATCGTTCACCGCGCGGGTATTTGGTTTAAATTAATAGAATCCAGCCATGAGCTTCAAGAATCCAGGCACGGAAAAATGTTTTTGTTTGTGTATTTTTGAACATAAGAGCAGAGAGAGAGAGAGAAGATGATGTTTGAAAGTATTTGATACAAGATATTGATACTCCAAAAGTAAGTATCTAGTTAATGTATTTCTTTTTGCACGTCGACCAGAGACTGGAAGCTTTAACATGGAGTTTATGTAATTTTTCTGAGTTCTTAGGAACTTTCTTATGTAATTGGCTTTAGGGTTTACTTAAATTGGATAATTGAATACGGATGTAAAATATATAATAACCGAATTAAATGGGAATATATGTAGAGCTGGATGCTACACAAAACACAATATTTTATTTTTAAATGTTAAGAGCTCATTTATTTACTCCTTTATTTATTTCTATATTATAATCCTTGCTTTCCTCTATGTGTTAGGAACTAATTGCTTGTATTATCGAAGACTGAAAGGCATTTCATTTGCATGGATTGCTCTAGTATACGTATCTCAAAGATCTCACAATAGTCCGGCTTTCAGTCGGTTCACAATTGTCTTTAATTAATTAATGACGTTAGTAAACTCACATGATTATTAATGCTATGCGACAGTTCTTAGCACCCTCCACTGAACATTTGTGGTGATTTCATCCATCTTTGTGAAACAGGTTTTGTAGCTATCTCTGTGTAATTTGCAAAAAATGGCTTCATTAATTGCTTTCTGTCTCCCAATTCGCTTTTCAAATTAAAAATTTTAATTCCTTGACAAATTTACCAATGCTATTTGAATTCTCCTTCGGATTACTTCCTCTTGCTCATCAAATACTTTCTCAAATGTATTTTTCTTATTATCATAATTATTATTCTGCTATAAGTGCTCTCCACTTCTCCACCCCGCACATTGGGATGAAATAAAAAGAACTGAAAGATAACTCCAAATTAAAATTTAAGAGATAAAATAGGAAACTATCTTAAGTTGCAGTTAAGTGTTCAATACACACTAAACGTCTTCGTGCATGATCCTAAAATACATGATCCACGTGTCATCAAAGCTGTCCATTTCACCAACATTGCGGGATGCGGTTGTGTAAAATTTCTTTCGGAAGCTGACATTGTAGAACATATTTTTTTTTCATTGTTGGAATTTGTAGTCCGACTAAATTGAAATCACAATTTCATTGTAATTGTCAGCGGTATCCTACGGTTGTTAATATAAGTATATCGAAATCGTAACGCCAATGTTTGATAATTTTCCAAATTTCCTCGAAACTAATAAAAAAAATAACAAGCGAGAACAAACCCTGATCTTTCATTAATTTAAACTGTGAAATAAAATGTATTTTATACTACCTGATATTTTCTGCGCAAACTCCCTTTCAAAAGATGACAAGCAGCACATGGTAGGCAAATCATATAAATTAATCAATTTTGATGGAAGCGATTATTGCACTACTGAAGACCACTGAGCTATACCCAAGTTTGCTAGGACCAACAACATTTGTTTTTACTTGAGAATACAGCAACAACCCGATTAATTATTCTGACTGTAGTTTAACTTACTAAAATTTCCCTGTGAAATTAGCAACATATTATCCTTTTCGGATCCTTGACATGAAGATAAAGATTTTGGTAAACTTTTATTTTTATATGGGCCAGTCTAGTAACTTTGAACTTCGGCCCGTCACGATTCGCCTTTAGCTGTTAAAATCTCCACTCATGCTCCTGCCGGGACTCGAACTCTTGACCTTTCAGCCGATGGTCTACCTGCGCAAACTGCTCGGCTCCCGGCCAGCATTTGACGTGAAGAGGGAGGCCATAAACTTTTTATACCATATTTCAGGAACGTAATGAAAAATCAAACCGTTATTTCTTCGACAAATGTGGTTTGAACATTGGATTTTGAATATTGGACATATTAGATTTTCGTGTATGTAGATGATATAATGACCTCACAATGAGGTCCTAAATATTGTAGAATTTAACTGTTTCAAATTTCCCTGATTGTAAAATCGCCAACCAACAGGTATTCCACAGAAATTGACCACAATTTGGGTACATTACAGAAGAAACATGTATTGTCCATATAGCATGAGTTACTACTCCTTGAAAGAGATCGTGTTAGAGATAAATAAGATTCAATCTACTTCTTTCTCACCAGTTTCCATTTGAGTGAATTTCTCTCTAGTTGCTGCAGTTTTGCCCTACACATTCATACACCACTTTATTTTATCTTTCATAACGAGTACGATGAAGGATCATACGC
>JAGDQP010015610.1:0-24615 GCA_022664845.1 Lepisma saccharinum
AAAGAAATGATGTTTACATTTTTCTCTCTGCTTTCCCTCTGATCTGAAAATTCCTTGCTGCAATTTAGCTGTAGCGAACGAAGTAGAGAAGCGGAAAGGGAGAAATAGTAAAAGCTGTGGAAAGAGAGAAAGGGACGGAGATAAAAACACACACAGGGAGAGAGAGGCTGAGAGTAGGGGATACAGAAGAGTAACAAACTAGGGCGGAAAGCGGGAAAGGGGTAGTAGATGCATGAGGGGGAAGGGTTGGGATCTTGAAGGGGACGTTTTTGCACCTCTTGGGTTTGAGTTGTGTCGGTGGGAGAAGGGACAATCCAGCGCATGAGCAGAAAATGCACAGTTCTTTGCGTACACTTCGCTCTCAGTCACAGGATCACGTGTTTATGGCGCTTCAAGGCAAAAGACATCAACCGACTGGACGCAGCTATCAACATTTTGCTCTGTGACGTACTTCCTGTGTGCCAGTGCACCACTTCCGGCACCCCGTTTGCTGAGTACAAGAAAGAAGAAGAGTAAAAAGGGGAAAAAAGGAACTGTTATTTTTTCTCCTCACTTTTTTTTTTTTTGCTGCTTTACCTTCACCGGCGGTCGTCAAGTGATTGTCATCGCCTTCGTCAGATTTTCATTTTGAATTCTTGGCGCGCAAGGACTAAAAACAGATCAGGTATGTTCACTAGTTTTCCCGCAGTGTGGCATTTGGAATTTACGAGTTCTTTCGTACGTATTCATCTTTCACCGGTTTTTCTCATCCCACTTCGGTTTCATAACAGGTGCTAGTGTGTGTCATGTTTGTTTTTAATAGTTTCCCCCCTTCTTTTCATTTTTTTTAAAATGAAACAAACGTAGCGGGTTTAATGAAGACAAACGTTTCCCCTTGAGAACGTCTGACTAAATCATTCGTGCCCAATTTAGCCAATCAACATGAAAGAAAAAAGTAATAATAAAACCGAAGAAAGTTTACCATCTTGTAATATCTTTTTTTTTAAACTCAGAAAAAGAGAAAACAACTTCATAATTGTTATTGTTAATTAAACGTTGTTTCACACACAATCAATGACACATGAATATGGTATTTTTTCAGAACATGTTTTTCTACCGTCAGATCATGTGACAATTTCGTTAACTATGTTAAATTGGACTTTCATCGCATTTTCTCTTTTTTCTTATATTGGACAAACTGTATTACATTCCTTTTTGTTTCTGTTACTGGTTTCTTTAACAATAATAATATTTTCTACAACATTACTGCACATTTTTTAAATATCGCTTTGTTCGTTCACCCTAAACAGTTTCAAAATATCTGTTCTCCTTTTATATTACCTAATGATATTTATCACCTTTCTAAAAAGACAGGTTTTGTTATACATAACATAACTAACAGAGAGAATCCATTACGAAGAATGTATTTCACTAGTGTCTCAGGTAAAATACATAAAAACCTGACTTTCGTGTATTTTTTTTCACATATTAGATGTATAACACCAGAACGGGTGTTTCGGGTGTCCCAAGTTCTTCTGGGTATGAAATGTAATGATTGCCATCAAAATTATTTTAATTTTATACGGAAATCGGAATTTTAAGTATTCGATCCCTTCTAAATTGTCCACTGTTTAAAATGTATAAGGCTATAAACGTGCACCATATATGCTAGAGTCATATATATACGCCCTATTGTAGCAGATATATTATCTATGTTAAGGTTAGTTTCCCGACATTGATTACCTCAGGGTGGCCAACAAGTTAGCGCGCTTGTTTTCTGTGCTTCTGCTTACGGGTTCTATTATCTCCCAGAATCATTGAGCGGAGTGGTTCGGATCAACTTTACAAAAACTGTAGGTCCCGTCCTTAGAAGTTCATCAACTCGTTTCGTACATTAATAACAATTCATTCAATCAACCCGACATTGATTTCCCGATAATTTGAATTGTGAGAAGGGCAATGAAGTTATTCTTCATGTGAAACTGAATAAACTCAAGATAGTTTACGAGTCTTCGTCTTCCTTAAAGGAAACTGTGTTTATAAGTCATTTTAGTAAGTTTTGAATCCGTTACATATTAATTAAATAATCCTCTGACTCGTGAACCGAAGATGACTGGCCGGTGTTGAGATTGATCTCTTCTATCACATAAAAATAACTTTTTGTTTCCTTTTGCATACCAAGTATAAATAACGAATTTGTTATAAATTAACTTTATCTACAATTTTTTTAAATTTCAAAATTCTTACTTTACAAACTATATTTTAAAAAAACACTTGCCTTCTTCATTTGTCTTTGCATATAACATTACAATATTTCTGTATTTTCTCCTCCATTATCAATTTTCCAAATTGTTTAGGTAAATCAGTGCTTTCTGCCATATCTAAAATAAATAATAATACTTCTTTTTAATTATATGAAGAATTGCCAAGATTTGTCAGTATTATAAAGTTTTATAGTATTTTTATAGTACATGCATTAATTAATATAGATTCAATGGTTCGTACCGAGAAGTAAAATAACTAATACTACAATTTGTTAGTTCCTTCTATAAATTACTTCCCAAACTCTTATAACAAGTTCTTTAGCTTGCTTCAGTTTGTGATGTAAGTGATATTTATTAAAGTTTTCTCCTTGGTTTTTAAAAAAATGTTTAATTTCGTTAAGACTATCAACACATGATAACATTAAATAGAAGAATTAAGTGAAATATTAGTTTTAAACATAAGTTTACATACAAAAACTTTGAAGTTGGATGACTTTTGTTTTTCTTCGTATGTTTTCGTATGAGGGTATATCTAATGGTCCTTATCTAAATTATTTTCTACCATTCAATGAACACATAAATTTATAACTAACCTTCAATTTATTATATTTCCCCGTTTTAAAGTATTATTTTCTCGCAGAATCTCTTCCTACTTGTTATTGGATTTTCTTTAGTAAAGTCATATTTGATTCACTTCCATTTGTTCTCCTTATGTACTGTTTTCTTAACTTTTATTTCCAATGGTTTTCGTAGGATCTCTTAAGATTACATTTACTTGTTATATTTGTTTGAATTTTGTCAAAAATTAATGCTAGTGTCATTCACGTTGGTCGTCCAAATAGGATAGTAAATTATTCGCGGTTTATACGAATATCTACATTACGTGGATCTCTAATTCCTAATAGCCAAACGAAGGCGTCGTAGGTATGTCACTGCTGTCTATGAATCGTTATTAAGGATGTAAAGTGAGTTCAGTTCCTATCCAGATCGATAAAGATTACTAATAACAAAAATGCATATGGTCACAAGAATGATCGGGAATCGAACCAGTATCTCTACGTTACCAGACAGATGCTCTAGTTACTGACTATCATGACCACGGCCAACTCCCTTGTATATTTGTGTCCCTTCCCCCTTCGCTACATCAGATGATGTATGCTGATATCGCAAGTCACCACTTGCGAAGATTTCAAGTTAAGATATAACCCAGTTTTACCAGCTGTTTCTCCACAATATCACCAGACGAATACCAGTGGGAAACCTTCAACGGAGCATTCGAAGGTTTGTTTTCTTATTTTACACCTCGATAATTTTACTCATCAAATATCAGGACTTAAACTTGAAGCAGGTTTATGTAAAACTTTTGTAAACTTTATTTTTATATGGGCCAGTCTAGTAACTTGGGACTTCGGCCCGTCACGATTCGCCTTTAGCTGTAAAAATCCACACCCATGCCCCTACCGGGACTCGAATCCGGAACCTTCGAGCCAATGGCCTACCGCCGCAGACCGCTCTTCCACCCGGCCAGCGCAGGTTTATGTGTACTAGACAATTTAACCAGGGTATACAACTTAAATAAAATTGAACATATCAAATTTTGAGGGAATATTTTAATAGAAATATCTTGATATTTTTGGGATCTTAAAGTTTTAACATAATATTACACGTTCGCAGACAAAGCAATTCTGTAGCATCATGAAATCAGCATAACAGACATGTTTCATTTATATTTTCCGGAAACTATTATCACTGGTCCTTTATGTTTATGTTTCCCTTTTCCCGTTACCAATTCTGAATATCCAAATTTGAAGTATTTTTTTTTCCTTTAGATTAAAAAAAAATGATGTCTAAAGTAGTTACGTCTGGTCCATTTTTTCCTCTTAAGTACATTTAATTGTTAATTTTCCATTATTTCTCCCTAAACAATTATGATAATAATTGGAATTCATTGCTGTAAGAAATAAAAGCATGTGCATGATTTTCCAAAATAACACTATCCTTAACCCCCCTGCCGAAATTAACAAAACTTCCCTTAGGAAGTCCGTAGATACTACATGGCTTGCACTTTTACCAAGGACGTGACCCAGTAATATCAACAGAAGATTAGAACAGTAACGACATTCACCGTCTTTCCTTTGCAATGTAGTTTAATCAATTAATTGCATCATATTTGTTACTGAACCATTATTAAAAGATTCAACAATTGTGTAGTATTATTGAAAGATTCAAAAATTACACACTGAAGTGTTTTTAACTTTCGGCAACTTGGTAGGAAATTAAAATTCCCTCTCTTGCTTGTCGAATGGCTGAATTATACCTAAACTATCACGAACAAGATAAAATGCACACTAGATATCGTATTATTTTTATTCGAGTGGTCTTCATAGTTCCATTGGTAGTGCTATAAATCAAAACGAAGGGGACAAAACTTTAATTCCGCTGCAAATATTTCCTCAGAAAGTTAGTATGTGAAATCAGCATATCTGAATGCAACACTCTGATATAGAACAAGGTCTTCGGCCTGTCAGTCGTAGTATGTCGAAAAAATAACGAATAATTAAATTTATAACTGGAACATATCTATAGCGCGGCGTTTCGTCACGGAATAGAGCCTTATCACTACCTATATATTAGCCAATCTGTTTCCACGGATGAAACAAATTATTACATAAAAATACTAAAAGTCGAGTCGGATGATCCCATGCTATCATCCGTAGGTATACAATAAGTACTATGTTTATATTCATTGTAACGTCTTGCCTAGTAATCTAATTTAAATCTACTCACTTTAATCCGATACTGCACTGAGGCATTGTGGTATCGATACCATCGACAGGAAATAGCTTTGACAAATTGACAATTGCGAATACAGTGGATATCTGTCTATCTTGAGAGTAAGATTTAAGTTTTGAACAATTTTGCATGTAACTAAGTTGGGAAAATTTTGTGTCGAGGAGTCGTAATATTGTGGTTCATCTTTCGTCGGATAGACGTTTCATTTTCCTCCATAACTACATCAATAATTTCTCCTGTATGTCCTTAACTGCGTCAGTTTGTTACATTATTTATTGATAAGTATAATATATTTATCATAAAACATACGGATAAGGATAAAGTTGATTATATGGCCATTAACAGCTTACTGCCGTCCCGATATATATTGTAGTTAAATAAATGTAATTACTGTCACATTATATCCAACTATGTGGTGGATGTAGGTCAGTAATTCACTGAACTACAAGCTAAGAAAAATGTCAATTTTTCAGTTATATTATGACAAATGCTTCATCAGTGAAGACAAATTCCTAAACTACCTGAATTATAAGCAATCTGTATCCATGGCGACAGTTTAAAAAGTAGTTCTTATGGTCCGTGACTCAATACACTTTCGAAATATTTGCTCAAGATTACACGTAGCTAACCAATTACTCACAGTGACGTTCCTGTACTTAAAGCAACAATCATCAACGTAAGGAAATATTTTATGTAAACTTTGGTGATCATCATTATAAGCATCATAGTGATAGACGAGGAAATTTGAATTAAACCTAACGCTTGGATTTAATTTGTTCAACTACAAATACTAATGTAGTGTCGGGATCTACTTGGCTAGCTCCATAAATATTATTTTCATTAAGTAAAGAATGAAATAAAAGTTCCTATACGAGTAAATAGTACCTATTGTACATCTTCGACAATGTAATGATGTTTAATTATTAAATATTTTGTAAATTAAGTTAGAAGGAGAGGAAAGAACTACTTCTGCCTATGTGAAAGTGCAATAAACTGTGAGAGAAAGAAAATTAATAATCTCAATCAGAATAAGTTTTAAATTTCAACCCGAGATTTCTTAATCTCAAGATTAGCGTGATACTAACTTGATATTTCAATAGATGTAAACTAAGGTAGTCTTAGCTACTGTAAAACATACCTTTGTCAAAGTAAAAAAATATAACACAACTATTTTAAATTTAAAATTCCCCATTTATATAATTTTCAGTTTAGTTGATCATTTAAAATTTCGTCGCACGCGGTTGGCTTTGGGCCACTGACTACAAACAGTCTATACAGAATTTCAAAGGATTGGATCCTTGGCTAAACAGACTACTTTGATTAAAAAATACTCAACCGTTATTCCTCAGTCATATCAAGAGAATGTCGGGATTGGATGCGATATCTCTTCGGAAGTTGTGATTTCCGAAAAACACAATTTTGAGAGATATTTAAATATCAGGGTCAGCGTAAAGTACCAGTTCTCTCTTTCAAAATAAAAGTCTTACTGTTGTTGTAATTACTATTAGTTTCGGATGGGGAAAACTATTGACTGATATAAATTTGTACAATTGGCAAGAAGAGTAACATCATATTTAAGAAGTAAATTATAGTATTAAAGACTTTTCTTTTTAATTATTCAGATAACCTGGTTTTCGTATCGACTATTTCAAATCAAGAGATAACTATATACATAGGATATCAATATATTTTGAATTATTATTTCTCAGCGAATTTACACAAATGAAATTTAGTTAACCTTGTATATACATACTAAAAATGATGTAATATCTAATCACGATATTGTTACTTAACATTGGTACTTACTGCACGAAGAGAGTAACTCGTTTCCATTTGAATAGCTTTATTATTATTATTATTCGCATAAAAATAATGAAGTATTTACGCATGTTCCGAATCATGAAAACATTTTCCGCTCAGAAATTCCGCCTTAAACTTAATTACGATCATTTTTTAAAAAATTAAATTATTTTTTTTTCATTTTAGGTCATATTCTTTCATATAAATGACAGTATGATAGTTTTTCGTAAATGGAAGATCAGCCATTTCTATAATAAGTAAGGAACAAGAATAATTCCTCATTACGTAGAAAGCTATAGCTCTACAATAAATTCAATGAAAACATGTAGTGCAGAAATCATGTTAGTCCATTTTTAAGTAACTTCACAATTACGACGACATGGTTACTATTTGCTTTTCCACTTTCAATTCGTCTTGTATTCCTTTATGTTAAAAGTTAATACTTTTTTCATCTTATGTCTATCTTCATTTTCATACTTTGACAAATTATCGTATTACTTACAATAAGGTGTTTACTGCAAGGACAACATTTGTGCCAAAACCTTTTTGCAATAAATGATTAACGCCGCAGCACAAGTATGGAAACCTACAGCATTAAAGAAAAGATGGCATATTTCTGGGTTATTGCTGTACATTTATCATTTTGAATGTCCTTTTTTTACTCATCATATTTTCATCTGAAGTAATTTTGACTACTCTTTGCTCATTCTAAATATTTATATACATATAATTCTACTATAGAATTCAAAGAAAAGAATTCAACTGTTTAACGTCATTGCACTATTTTTGATCATGCTATTTAGTGGCCACTTCTTACTAGATCTTGGCCAAAAATTCTGAACGTATAATAATTTTATGGGTAACTTTTGATAAAAGTATGAATTGAACATCATTCGTGAGGTAATTGATTAATACGGGGACAAAACCTTTTCTTAAAATACTTAATAATACTTTAATTTTCTGTCTCTTATATAGAATAGAAAAATAATAAACACTTCATTCCCAGATTATTTTATCACATCTCTAGTTTCGTTTACGAAATTTGCAATTCATTGATAACCATGTAAGAAGTTTGTTTAAGATAATTTTACTTTAATATACGATGTTCTGTTTCAATGAAAAAAAAATAATATTTCAACCATTCACTTAATCATTCTTATTCGATATAATAGTTAGTAACTTATTACTTTTATTTATTACTCTAGGTTTTCGAAAATCTGATTTTGGAAACATTGACATCCACAATTCTACTCCAGATAAAATAGTTTCAAAAGTAAAAAAAAAAACAGTTGATAAATAGTTTTATAGTGTTGTAAAATCGTTTTAATAACCGCTAAGCAATTTATAAAGCCAAAAACATTTCAAAGAACTTTGAAATAGTGTACGGTACAACTTATTTTTAACCCCTAAGCATCTTTATATCTCAATATTTGACTTTTCCCTTTTCTTTCTTTTTGCTGAAAAAAAAATTTCACATCATTACTGAATTTGATCCTGAAATTATCTCCCTAATTACCGGTTTTAATTAAAAATATTTAATTTGACAAATCGTTCTAAGTCATTTTGACCTATTCTCACGTTATAATCACGGAAAAGGAAGAAATATCAACACATTCGTAGTTTATAGATTCAATTGTGTTTAATGTCCTAAACGATCTGGTAAGCTTCTATGGACGAGACTTACAATTGTTGGTAAAGTCAACTCCAAACCATTCCAATCAACTTAACTCTACGGCATTTGAACCCGAGGCCACACGGAAAGAAACATAGAGTGGGGATAACAGGGTATCCGCGGAGGTGACACTTGACATAATGTAGTTCTAAATGACAAAATGAAAGACAAACATTTTAATATTCGCTAATAATATATACATCAATTACCATTTATATAACAAAGTGGATTAAAATCCAAGAGATTTCTGGCAATTTCTTGCTTGTATGTAGACACCACTGAAAGTATAGGGAAATCACTAATTCAAGAGAAGTATCAATAAACAAGATTAAAAACAAAATTAGAAAACACAAGAGAGTAATAAAATAACATGCACTTAAAAAAAGAAACATCTTAAAACAAGAAACTGCACAGCAAATAATATAAAATAGAAGCGAAATAACCCATTACAAACTTTAAGATGGTACTTACAATAAAGCTTAATAATCAGCGACAAAATCCTGTAAGCACAATAAATTCTTTTAACAGGGTACTTGTCAAATGAAAAGCGTATGATTTACTGTCTTCTGGGAGGAACCCAGCAGTTTGTCTCATACTGTTATCTCATTTCTATTACCAAATAAACTCCTATAAATATGATAAATACATTTAAAAGCAACAAAAAAACAACACACTATCGTGTGTGAAAGATGAGTTGTACCACTTGTTAAGTTTAGTCACCACTAATGGACAAACTATTGAAACTTTATGTTAAAACCTTCATATTAATTTCAAATAAACTTCGTTCAGTATACGCATATAATATTTTTAATAAAATTATATTATTTGACATGAATCTCTTGAGAGAGCAGAATTTATATCTGAATAGTGAAGATGTATAATAATCTCTATGATATAACATTATACACTCAATCACAATAATGATCATTTTTTATCCAACTTATCAAGAATACTTTAATCGATATATTTATTGCGAGTACGTATAAATATAACGTTTCTCTTCAGCGTTGAATGTACAGAATTGTCACATTATATGGTTTTTGTTTCTAGACTTCATTGACTCACTTGCCAGACAACGAACACCCTTAGATTAGTATGAGACAGCTTCAAAAATCACAAAATTTCAGCTTTTATACATTAAGAGACTGAAGTTTTGATTACGAGTGGAAATCAACAAAACATTATGAACAGTGTGTTATTTTATATAGAAATGTTTACAAGGACATTTCAATAAGTAATCACATATTGCCTGGATATTTGATAAGATCTAGAAATCTTATTAAGCTATAAGGCAAACAAAAAAGTTATGTCGGGTCTTGACTCGACAAAGAGAAAGGCGATAACACGAAGTAAGACGTACCTGGAAAATCAGAAATAGTCTTTATCAGCAGCATGATCAATGTCCAATGCTTAGGCAAACCATATTGATCATATGGTAATACAGAGCGGAACATGGACCAAAGCAACCGTCCACTATATGAATCACCTCGTTTAGAGTTCGGAACCGTCGTCCTTCCAAATGGTTGTGTAACGAATGGAAAAAAATCGTAATCCGAAGGTGAAGTATCAGGGTAATATGGAAGATATATTAGTGTTTCCAATCAAGTCTGATAATTGTGTCACTGGTGGCCTTAGCAACACGTGGCTTTGCGTTGTCCAGTAACAGAATGACATATATGCGGTTTAAAAGCGCTGACTCAACTGTTTTCAGTTTTTCATGCACACTTTTCAATGCTTCAGTAGCATAGTTGCGTTGATTGTCCAGGCAGGTGACAGCAGTTCGTCATGCACGATACCCTGAGCAGTTCACCAAACACATAGCAGTGGTTTGATGCTCTGTTGATTCAGTGGTGGTTTTCATTGTTTTTTAGGAGTTCATGTGGTGTTAGCCGATGACGAGGCGCCGTGGAGTATCCTATAGAACCCAGTTCTCATCGCAGGGTCGCAGGTCAGCTCTCTGTCCAGAAACGGTTCCTTTTCCTGTCTAGAAACGAACGAAACAGCAAAGAAACACAGGCATTTGCTCGTGTCGTTTGCTGAGCCACTGTCGACTTATATGAGTCCCATCGTCCCAGTTTATCACATGTAAAGCTGACGAAAGTGTTGTCGAATGGTTTCCGCGCTGCAGTTGAATACTTCTCCAACGCTTCACATGTTGGCCATTATCGGCCTGAATACCCTAATTAATTGTCTCTTGTTGTCTATGGTGTCTGTGGCTTGTGGATGTCCTGTACGTGGTGCGTTGTGGAGGGATTCATTACAATCCTCAAATTTGTTTAACCACTGTTGTACTGTCCACTCAATTACCAACCCCCTACTGAATGCCTGGTATATTTTGCTTCCCGCTGTACTAGTGTCCGTTTGGAATAAACTTGTACAGCATACAGACCAGTATAGGGTTTCCATGTTTGATCTGCTCTCACTGACTTCTCCGTTAAGATATAGTAACTACTACCAACCGTCTGCAAGAGGAACACTCATTAACAAGTTACCTTCCTCTTGTCTGTCTCACGTTTAAAAGAACGGTGTGAGCAGTTCGACGACGTGAAAATCCGACATAACCTTTTTGAATAAATAAACATAGGCGTACCTTACGTAATTAACACGAATTAAATTGAAAAAATCTATCTTAATACATTAAATACCTGAATTATACGGTGTGGAGAATTCTTTAATTATTCTATGGCTTTTAGACATCTAAGGGGACAAGGGGAGGGCAAAGCATTCGGGAAGGACTGGCCAGAGCCTAAGTTGAAGGTAACATCCTGCCATTTGCCTGGTGTGATTGGGAAAACTGTAGAAAACTAGTAAGCATGGTCGGCCGCTGGGAATGAACTAGCTCCCGAATGATACTGTAGATAGACAAATGAATTATAGCATCAGTGAATGAATGAGTTGATGTATGTATGAATGAATGAATAATATTTGAGACCTTTCATTTATAAACGATTCAAATAAGTTATTTCCATATTGCCTTATGGAATACATTTGAAGCATTATTGCATTGATTCTTTGTTTATGAGACAGATGAATACCACCCAGTTACAGCGATGATGTAACAAATGAATGAATGAACAAGTGAATAAAGATTTGTAGGTTTTATTAGTTTACATGTGATTTCATTACATTCATGAATCACTCTAAACACTCAGTCAGTTAAATGAAAGAATGACTTTTATTTACGTGAATGAATGATGACTGAAAAAAATGAATAAATGAATATATATACTTTGAGTGAAGGAATACATGAATGGTTAGCTTAAATCTACTAAACTACGTTGGTTACTCAGTGAATTGAAAATAATTTATTTATGGAGCTTAGGCATCTATGACTCAGGCCGGGATATTGTACGGTAAGGTGTCGGCCAGGGCCTAAGTTGAAGGTTACATCCGGTTATTTGCCTGGTGTGACATAATAAAACTGATAAAACCCTCAGTCAGGATTTTCGGACGCTAGAAACGAACCAAGTACCTCCCAAATCCGAAGCCAACGCTCCACCAACTGAGCTACGGCCGCTTCGTTGATTACTTAGTATATGTAAGTATGGTCAAATTATACGTGAGAAACACGAATTCTATTCATATACAGGGATGAAGCCATTATTATATCGAGCAGGAAATATTCAAAATAATAAGTGATATTGTTGATTTAAAAAAAATATATAGCGGAACAGCAATTAAAAAAACACATCATGGGGTAATTCGCTGCCCGCATTCTCCTCCAGTCAATAATGAAATCAAAACACCTTCACCAAATAATCATTAATTAATCTTAGGCAGTTATTCTTATGAAAGTGTTAAGTAAGCTGTTACAGCCATCATGGCTCAAATATTGAGTTACATCTATACAAAAGTTTCAAATCTGACTCAATGTTTTTCAATATTTCACTGAATGGTGACGGCACCTCCAATTTCGATTATATTAAATATAGCAACTTCCACTAAATGTACTTCAATCATTTCATTATATTTTAAAGACGTGGAATCGCGTGACATCATAAACTTTATTTTTACTAGTCTTACCCCTCAGAGGGTAATATGACCACTGCGATCACCAACAGCTGTATGCAGAAACTTTTTACGGAGTGACTAGCCCTGTACTAACGAGTGAATAACAATGTTAATAGATGGTTAATTACTCGTTAGTACAGCGCTATTCAATCCATAAAACATTTCAGAATACGTCTGCAAATGTCTAAAAGGTTGTAGGAAGGTGTTCTAATAACTGACCTATGAGACCTTCAAATCTGATAAACCGCAATGATGATATCCTGAGGTTACATGCCACGTTAAAAGACTCATAAGTGACAGTATTTTTTTTTATACGAAAACTAATCATTTAATATCGCATACAATTTCATGAGAATTTGTTAACTTGTTAGATTGAATTTATAACCGGATAATATGTCGATTGAAGCAAATTAAACAAAAGACAAATTCACCATAATGTTTTTAAGACTGATTTCTTACAATAAATTATTCTAAATTACCGACTGCTTATACAAAAAGTATCAAAGCAAAATGTGCTCTAATCAAGCACCATGGTACAGCAATGTTAGTTTAATTTTGTAATTTAAACATTTTATTATCGCGTGTTTACCTGCTGTGAACACTGATATGTAGTAAAATCGGTCGCTTGGTCGTACCTTACCGCTCTAGGAAAGGTTTAATCATACAAGTTGTCGTGCTCTAAAATACACATATCAGTTACGAAAGAGCCAGAAGATATATTTTTCAGTCACATAAAAGTAGCCAATGTTTCGTGTTTTTTTTTTATTTTTTCAATGTATACGCTCTTCTGTCTGTGGCACTGGACTGAACCAAGGTAAATAGTATAGCACAGACGAACGTTAACTATGAATTTGAGTTTCTTGTGAATACGCACATCCAAGAGGAAACGTTATTCTAATGTAAAGAATCAATATGCTCATTGACATATTTCAACGAGACGTCTCTTTGAACTCTGTGTTGCGGCACAGACGAACCCAGTCATAATTATCTATGTGAAATGTGGATTTAAGTGAGAAGGCAAGGAGATCGATATTTGAATCAGTTCAATGGTAAACAGCTTTAAAGAAAAAAAGTACTTACAACATGTGGAGTCGTGTGAATGTACATAAGAATAGAAACTATTATAAACTGTACTAAGGAAGGAATCAACATCCAAATATCATCCTCAAAGTAACCATATAGAACGATATATCCCAGAAATAGGAAGAGAAAAAATTATCTATAATATTTTAAAGCAGTGTCAAATCCTACTCATGTCCAGTAGCTTTGTAATTTTTAAAATATACATACGAAAGACAGCCAATTGTCTTCAGGGGGGGTTAGTAATACTGCCCATACAACTAATTATATCTTATCTTAGGCGGATTAGAAACCAGGGACACTCACTTCCGTTTATTTTCTCTCATTCATATGAGATCAATGGCAGGATGGTATTTTGCATTAAAGCCAGAACCTCTTTCTTTTCTTATTCTTTTTCTCAACTGATGAGTAACAAATATTAAGGGTAAAGTTAACTTTCTAAATTCTTTAACTTTCTTAGAGTAGTTGAAGATCTCGCTGCAAAATCCTGTTAAGTCCGTTTTTGTTTTGCAAGTTCACATTTTACTTGGATAGATTATTTTTAATTGCCCCGCCCCTTCGGATGAAAGAAATAGTCATATCTATCCAATTTCAAACAACCTCTCTTATGTTGGAGACGACTTGAATGTGTCACTGATTCGCGTAAAAAAATACCAGCTAACGGAAAATGTTTGTTCCTCCTGTAGTATTCTCATTTTTGGACTTGACCCATTTTCGCAGCAAAGTCTTCAATTTTCATTTTAACAAGATATGATGATGAATGGATGTTACGTACGGTATGATATTTGTTGTGTTTTAATAAGAGATGTATGTTTTCTATGTTCTAGAACGATTTGATCCGTTAGGATAAAAACTTCGTATTTCAGTTTAAAGTAGAGAGCAAAATGAAGTGCTACATACTGAACTAGGTTATTATTATCAAGACTAAGTGGGTTTTTAGGCTTATATAGGGAGATCTGAATCAGAGCTAGGATCAAAATAATTTAGTAACATCAAGTTTTAATTCAGAAGTGAAGGTCAAGATGTTTTGAGAGGGCATACAAATAAGAAAGAGAAAACTGAGGATAACAATGAAATAACGAGTAATGTAGTCAATTAATATTAAAAATTCAATGGAAAATATTTTAAAAAACACGTGTGAAGCTATTTTTGTTACGGTACCTTATTTAGCGTAACTGTATTTATATATTATATAAGTAATTCTCATGCTATAATCACTGTAAAGGCAAATAAGTATCCAATTAGGCTTTTATCACATATGCTTATTACGTCAGATGAAATGATTTCATTTCTGGAATATAATATAAATATTATAATATACGAATAATCGTATTTTATTCAGAGAATAGAATATTGAATATTCTATCTGTTGCAATTTTGTAATTAGATTTTTGTATAGAATAAGCCTAATTTAAATCTAATTGAAAACTCAGATAATGTTAGTCACAGAAAGAAGTTATACTTTAATCTTTAGCGGGAGGGAACTAGTTGACGACGCGGTAACATCGCGGCAAACATGTCAAACGACGCAAAGCAACTGCAGTGTGGTGGTGATGGCAACCCCACGGGAATAATTAGCGTTTGAGCGCGGGATGATAGTTAGTGCTAAACGATGGGGCATGCGATTTCAGAAGTCATCAGGACATTGAAATGTACTCGCTCTACAGTGTCAAGGGTAGATCGCATTTGACGCATTACGACTCATCAGGGATCAATCAGTGGCCGCCCACGGGTGCTGAATGACCGCGATCGGCAGACTCGTCGAGGTAAACAGACTAGCAACATTGCGTGAACTGACAGCAGGAATAAATGCAGGACGTTCCAGAAACGTGTCTCAGGAGAGTGCAGCAATTTGGTCTCCATGAAGTATCGCAGCCGAAGACCGAAACGTGTGGCGCTAATAATCGCTGCCCATTTGGCGGCGCCGACTCTCATGGGGTCGAGAATACGTGGATTGATTGGATCTTAAAGGACTTGCAACGTGTAGCGTGGTCAGATGAGTCACGTTTCTAATTGGTAGGAGTGGATGGTAGGGTCCGGGTGTGGCACCGACCCCATCAGGCCATGGATCCAAGTTATGAACGATACACTATGTAAACTAGTGGTGGCTCCGTCAGTCAAAGGACCCAATTAACCGGCATGGTTTGGGTCCTCTGGTCCGCTTGAACCGGACATTGACCGGTCTGTACTATATTCAGCTGCTTGGTGACCATCTCAAGTCGTTTATGGACTTCTTGTACCCAACAAACAATGGGATTTTCCAGGATGACAATGCTTCATGACATCGGGCCGCGATGGTGCGCGACTGGTTTGAGGAACATTCTGGCAACTTGCAACGCATGATTTGACCCCCAAGATCCTTGGACATGAACTCTATCGAGCATGTGTGGGATATTCGTTCCTTCACCTGCAACAACCACCGAATTGTGGATGGCAATCGAGACTGCATTGTTGCACATCCCCCCAAGCGGACTGCCAGAGACTTGTCACGTCCCTGCCACAGCAAGTTGCTACACTTCATCGTGCTCGAGGGGGGTCCCACACATTATTAGGTAAGTATCCCACGACTTTCATATATATATATGCACTTCAGTGTATATACTGTATATTAAAAGTAATAATTTCCCGAAATCACCGTGTGGAGAACGTACGCACTGTTAAAAATTTTCTGACACATTCCTGGACGAAGATAGGCAACTATAGCTGTCTGAACATATCCACCAACTTGTCTAATAAACAATACCCACCTTGCAGTTTCAGGGAAACCAAAAAATGCAGCCTCAAGCGAGATTTGAACACGGCTAGTTCAGTTGTTAGCGTCTAATTGACTGGAATAAACTGCCACTGAAGACACCACTATATCAAAACACTATAGAAGGTCAGGAATACGTTACCCGAACTACGTAAACATAAACAAAGCTACTCCCTCGGATTAAGCCATGTTCTAATAACATTTTCTGTTTGTCAAGTAGGGATCGCAATCCCCATTCACTGAGAATATTTCCAATTTATTTTAAAATACGCCATTAAAATGGCGGCAACAAATACTTGATCAGAATTACATGTCTGATTACTATAAGAAACGGTTATCTCTTTCCGCTCATGTGCGAAGATCACTTTTGAATGAGAAAATGAGAACCTCCAACGACGGAAAAGAATTATCACGGTGTTTCTGACCGGAACTTTTCAGTCACAGCAGGATTACTGCAAATATATCGATTATCTGAAACATTAGTACACAACGTTTCCATTTTTTGTTACTGTGCCTCTCAATTCTAGCCTACGCCTCATTACTATGCATTTTATTAAACAGTTATTAAAAATCTATCGATTGACGCAAACTTAGTTTAAACAAAGGAGAAAAGCATACGGATTCCTCTATTTCAGATAATTTCAGACCTCACCTTCAAGCAATTTGTTCTGTTCTCACATTATTATGATTGTTTGATGATCATCGCCTGTCTTTAATAATTAATAATTGCTGCGTATGGACTTCAAATGAACACAAAATGGTAATAAACGGAACAATATTATTTTTAAGAAATTTCCAAATTCCGAATACCGCTGTGGTCCTGACCTATTCTTTGATGAGCAGCATTTATAAATTAAATGCATTTTTTTATTTCTTTATTTTATATGAAAGAGGACGACATTTTGTTGATTGTAAAACACGAAAGAAAGATGGACAAGGCTTAGAAAGGAAGACAAGTCAGACAACTCTATTTAAGGACTGCAAAATAAGCTTTGAGAATTCAGATTTTCCAAATTGGATGTACAGTTTTTGGTTTCATAGAAATGGACTGGACATAGGTACTTTATAATGCTTTCTACACGAATTCACTGCATTCAGAAGTGCTACCAAATGTACCACTTATTACTTTTGGAAATATACGTTCCAAATGTTTAATTTTCTTTAATTTTAATTTATTATTATTATTATTTACACTAACAGCACAGGATATCGGACTAATTGCGGCCTAATACCGGGCCAACCTTGATCGATTTTGGCCGTTATAGGGCCGATATATTCTGTGCTGGTAGGGTAGTACAAAGGATTCAAATAAAGGACTTATATATAGATTGATCAAAAACTGTAATGCTATTGATTAAAGAACTAGGCTAGCCATAAGTTTATTTTTAACCTAGGACAATCAGGAACAAGTTATATCTACATCTTAACTAGCTGACGTGGTTTTTATTTTCTTCTAAATATCAGCTGTTTTCTCAAACTACAAAAGATGCGTGTCTCTTGTTCTCTTCATATCTTTATTGATAACTGCTTATCTACTTTACATAATCTTGTTAGAAAGATGGCGACAGGTAAAACAAGAAAGTTTACCATCTTGTAACCCTTATAACAACGTTCCGCAAACTGTGGTCCGCGGACTACAAGTGATCATTGAGATCTTCCCCTGTGGTCCTTTCAGTATAGACTAGATTGAGCATTAGTCAAAGATGGAAAAAATCAAGTTCAAGAGAATTTCGTATCACACAATAACATTAAGAATCAGAAAAAACAATTTCGTTTGAACACATAAGAAGTTGAAGAATTTTACACTCGATTTTGTGATTCAGCGCACCGTTGCTTTGTACTGTTCGTGATCATCAGGCTTTTTGAGGGTGAAGTATAGAAGAAAGATAGAGACAATGTAAACTATTTTGAAACTTAAATTGCTTATACACCTATCAAATATTCTTGATAAACATCAATTAATAAAGACAACCAACACCTGTGTATTTTCTCCCAGCTATTAATTCTAATAAAATTTAAAAAATTTTAATTAATACTGTTTGAAAAATATTAGTATACCGGTGTTAATATATATCAAAACATTGAAAAATAGAAAAAAATCCTTCGAACAGTGCAAGAGTAAGGTGAGCCATAGATCCTTCAACTAGTAAAATTGGTTCGTACTTGAAAATAGTTCGCGTAACGCTGCCTTATGACAAGTTTTGTAGAAGGGTATAATGTTAACAAATGATTGGCATATTCTTTATTATATTTTCCTTTCCTTTCCTTTCCTTTCCTTTTACTTTATTTTATTAGCTAGTTGTGCAACCATTGTATCATGGCGTTATAAAAATATGGCGTTATTTACTAAGATTTTTAAGTAATATCTCCCTTTTGTGTTTTAACTACATGGAGCACAGTGCTATGTAGGCAACGCCGTTCATAGCACTTCAATAAAGATTATAATTATCCAATTCGCTACACTTTTATAAACATAGACGCATATGCATGATTTTAAATATAAAAATATTGGAAAGCAAGAATTTTGAAAGATAGTTTCATGTAAAGTCAACAATGCATACGTGGTATGTTTACGTAACTCATTTTTTCAGTTTAAGTTACTACAAAAGCAATTTTCCCCTTAATCCTTTGTATATTATTTCTTTTACAGTTTTCTCTTTCTTCGTAGTCTCCAGTAAGGGAGTCTTACCGGTAGCTATAGTAAAAAATAGCAGAAAAGGAAAAGAGAAAACAGCAGACGTTGAAATATTAGGACATCAAAACTGAAAATGTTTATGAATTTACAAAACACTACTTTGTGTGAAATTTTAAGTATTCTTGCAACTTAGTCAATTTTATAATAATTGTAATATAAGGAAATAATTAAAGTTTAATTTTTCCTTATTTGTATATCACAACCAGCCTGAGGCATAGATTCCTAAAAACCATAATAAAATTCAATTCAATTGTACGATAAATAAATAAACAGGTATTAATTGGATGTTTGATAATAAAAACTCTCGTTTTGTACATTTCTAGGATATACGTTAAGTAAAATTTATGACGTTATATAAAAAGCTGTAAATCTCATTTTATTTTATTGTTAAGCATAAAGTGAAGCTTTCAAGAATATCACTGTGTTAAACAACACACATTTTATTTTCAATTTGATTATATATTGACTCTTGTAAGCGGTAATGTTTTAAAATTGCACTTCATTGTCTTTCCGTACAAGTTGCGATTTTCCTTTGAAAATTACTACTAACATTTTGTGTCCATAACCGCTAGAAAAACGTTATGTTTGCTTTAGTGCTTCCTATAATGAAAGTATCAAAGCGCTAACATAATTTATATCCAATTGTTGCATTAAATAAACATCATTCTTTCAAAAGAACTGAAAATATCTGCCGCTTCTTATTGTACGAAAGCATGAAACTGAACCTTCAGATAGTAAGGCAACATTCCTAGATCAAAGCCACAAAACATGTCGAAATATTGCTTCCTTTTCTCTTCGTATCAGAGTAAGATTAAATATGAAAGATTAATTCTGTCAGATTTCGTACAGATATATAAACAAAATAATGGCAATCAGATTTGATCAGCGGATGAGTGCTTACCTCGCAATCTGGAAATTCTGGGTCTTAATTCCGGAACTGGCTGCTTAGACTGACTCTTTCTCTGCTTTCTTTTAAGTAATAGTTAAGGATAATAATAATAATAACCTAGTTTTATTATACATTCAATTAGAAAGAAAATATGTATTAATTTCATAAACAGAAAACTTTTTGTTTTGCTTGCTTTATCACGGCGTAACTTCCATTTATTTGTACAAAAAACGGTGACATTATTAGTGAAATATTAAATCAATATTCTCATTTCACACAAATCTCAGTGTGTTACTTGCAATAAATCTGGCTTAAGTGAGCCTGTATGGCAACGAGTTAAACAAAGCTAACTTATAACTAATGCAAGCGAATGTAATATCTCTTCGTACTCCTACAATATATATTTGATCAGGAGTGCCTAAAGTTCTTTGTGATCCAAATATCTCAAGAACCTTCTATAGTTTGCAATTTTATACCAATAAATTCTTTGTAATCCAATTACAATTTGTAACCTTTAAATTCTGTTCAGACAGTACTCCATCAAAATCTCATCGATTTAATGAAAATATCCCCATTATTTTTTAAATGTCCGATTATCCTCGAATCCAGTTTGGAACTTCATAACTTGTTTACACTCATATTTTCGATTTCTTTGAAACTTACGATGTATATTAAAAATGTCTTTCTTAGCGTGTTAGCCTATATTCTCTTTTACTTTGATGAGATGAACCATGTTTCATATTCATGTATCCAAAATTACATTTGTGATTGATAGTCGTGTAATTATCGCCCCAAGTCTTCCTCTCCTGAGTAATATTTGCTCTATATCATTACCTCTCCCAAAACCACTGAAATAGTAAAATAAGTGTAATTCAACAATGCAAATCACACAGCGGATAATAGAGACGCAGGAATTTAACGGAGGAACGGATCATATAAGCACACTGCACAAGAAATTAAATCCATAGTTACAGCATCAATGCAATTTGGCGTGGATCTACAAGTTGTGGGTGTAGTTCACACAGATCTGAATCCACTCCGTTGTTTGGTGGGTGAGTCTACAATTGAATTATCACTGAAATGGTGAAGAAAAGGCACCCCTGTTTGTCGAAAAGCCAAACATAACAATAATGTTGTAACTTCCCTCTTTGCAATCTGACATGTTAAATGAAAGCTTTAAAATGGTTACGTTTATGTCCAGACGATAAACCTGTTAAACTAATATTCTTGTAAAAAACTCATCTTACCGCTTACAATGGCTACTTTCAAGTAATTGTAAAATTTGGCTGGCTGAAATAGACGGTATAGCTCATAAATAAAGGTTCCAAATCATTACCATCTTCAGACAGTTAATGTTCATTTGTTATAGAATGAAGATATGAATCAATAATATCTTGTAATATGAATATTCTTAGAAAGTCGTCTAAGTAAAAGCGAAATACGATAATAAGCAATTTTTAACAGCTCTGAGTAATCTTAATTTACATTAATTTAATATTTAATGCTTGATATTGTATTTTGAAATTGATATTTAAGGCGTATACAATATTTCGTGCATAAGAAACTACATAACATTTACAGTACTCTATTGACTTTGATTTGTGTTAAAATACATTACAATACTTATTTAAGGAAATTATATTCAACACATAGTAATATTTCAGTCGTGAAAGTAACAAACTTGTTCTAATTTCTTTTCCGCTTTCTTCTTTATTATGCCGCTGCCACCTTTCATTCAGGCTGGTAGTATTAGGCCTTAGGTTTTGCTTACAAAATAGAGTTCTCTTTGTTATTTACTCACTACTAAAACCCATTTGTTATGTATCACGAAATTATGAGTAACATGATTCAAGTACACAATGACTCCCAGCACTAAAGGGTCCAATTAGGCGTAGCAGAACATCACATAGTTTGGACCATATCTTGTTCAAGTCGACATTGAAGACTACATGCAGTCGTGGGTGTACTCTACGTCTAACATAATTTAGTCCAATCATTCTATTATAAAAAGGACTGTGCTGGTGTACACTACAAGTGACATTCACTGGTGATTCTTTTCTGTGAGCACTCTTTTCGACCACAGTTCTCACGCCGGAGTAATTTCGACCCCGCATGCGTCCTTTTCACTATAGTGTGGGATTCACCAGTGAATTCCGTCACATCCTCAACACTGTGCTCTTTCACCACCCAAATGACCCCTTTTTGCCACTGACTTTTTCAGCCCATACTGTACACACAGAATACACCCAACACGAACCAATCTGGTACAGCAATTGTGTACCATCTACCTTCCTGCAGGGTACCAGCTATCAGTACCTGTTCTACCAGAGGCCTCTAATTTATTAACAGTGTTGACAAATCAAGATCTTTAGTCTGAGACTTTAAAACACAGCGTTTGGCACGTGTCTAGAGTCATTTCTGTTTTCACTAACCTGATTCTAGTCCATTTTTTTGGGGGGAGAAAGTGTAGTGAACTTGAATGAAAAGAGAGTTTGACATATTTTTTCTCAAATGTCTTTTGATTTGTGTTATCGGTACTACATGGTTCCTTTATCCGATAAGCAAATGATTTTTAAAGAAGAAAAATGTTCGTTCGCACTCACAAGAACCGAAAGAGCAAATGTTGATAAAAAAGGTACAAAGTTGAATGATCTTTAGGAATGGAGGACCTTACAAGTAAAGAAAAATGGAAGAAACGAACTTTTCCTATCTAGAAATAAAGCATGGCACTATCACGTTTCTTGTTGGATAAACCATTGTATCTCTTTTTCGTAAGTGTTTATCTATTATTGCAAGCGTATTTCTTTTGCGGGGCAATCCAGTACGTGAACTCGTTGTTTTCTGCTAGGGTGATGACGTTTTCTTATCTTCAGCACCCGCTGTGGAATCAAGGATACTGTAAATGAAAAGGAAAAAAAAAGAAGTCAATTTTACGTAATATTTATTTAGTGAGTGATCAGTTTGAATGAAATCTTATCGAAAACACACACACACACACACACACGGTTCATTTTTTTATATAATCTTTTGTTAGTCGTACTCTTACAGTTAATACCGATAGTGTTTTTTTTCTTAGTTCAGAAAAAGTATCTTGCAATTTACGGCATTGAATGTGTGAGTTATTCACTTGGAATTTATAGATTTTTTTTTCCTTCTTTATCAACACTTCCATAAAGAGGTGAGTTTAGTCACTTTCATTTGTTCTAGTGCAAACAAGCTGATTTACCTGTGTGATCTTAACTAGTTTTAATATTCAAAGTAGAAAAGAGTTGAAATTCAAACGTTCAGTGCCGATTATGTTCTGTCTCGCATTCGTTTTCGTTTCTCGAGACTTTGAGTAATGTTTCTTTATATGGGCATCGTCACTTCCTTTGTCAGTTCAATTGTTTTTCACTAATAATATATTAAGTGTTGCTGATAACTGTTAATTAGGACTTCATTGCTTATCAGCTCAAGTCATGCATGAGATATGATTAAGGTGAAGGGGAACACACACACACACACAAGGAAAGAATACACTATTCGAGTAGCTTTTGTCTTACTCCGTTTCAATGAAAATGTAACAGCTATATAGTACAATGTTGAAGGAAAGCAGATGAGCAGAAATATAATCTACCAAAAATGCACCTTTATAATATTTGATTTCAAAACATTTGCAAAGTGTTTAAGCAAACAGGGCAAAAACTATATATTCTGTCTTGCTATTTCCTGTTACTTTGGTGTATTATGTTTTTAAATGTAACTTTAGATTAGCGTTGTTATTAATTATTGAAATGACGTTCATATAATTACCTAAAATGTACCCAAAATGCGCATTACGAAAGATCTTTGAGGCACACACTTCGGCTAACAATAATATATATATATTGTATACTTTATTGTGCGCTTGTACACTAATATAACTGAGATTCGAAAACATAATACTTGATTTTGGGGCTTTGGAAGTATTGGATGATTTTATTTACAAAATCCCAAGAGCGAGCTTAGAATTACATAAAACTGATCCTGTGCCCATCTCAAGTAAGTATTGAAATATTGAAGTATTTGAAGCTTATGTACAACAATTAAGGACTTTTCTGGCAAAAACTTCCTAACCGGTGCCCCATTTCCTTCACCGTTCATTCATGAGCTCCGTCCTGATTCTCAACTCTCTCATTCGTTCCTCAACTCTTCCTCAGCAAGTCGTCTCATTTTAACTGTTTGTGTACAAAATGTGAATTTTATGCTATGAACATGGAGACCGGAATGGAATATAACAATTTGCCATTCTCTTGGAAAGTATCGCCATAGTAAATTCATAGTCTTGAGGCAGACGTTTATTATTTATTTTCTGTATATGTATGTTCGACGTTGCTAAAGTCAGAGAGTTTTAATTCGGAACTCCAAATTGAAGATAGGTCAAAACTAATTTATCTTGAAGATTTGTATGAATCTCATTAAATTTAGTATCTAAAAAGGATTCTGAAAACTGGTCTGTTCGATTCTAAAGCAAAAGAAGGCGAGATTACGGTTATGGCATAAACGTAGGATGACACCAAAGTTTACTACCATTTTCTCTGTATTCTGGATACTCATACCATCACGTTTCAGAAGCGGACAATCATGTCTCCAAGTTTGAAACTGTTCATTGGTTAACCCAAATGATAATGTACTGAAGTGCATGCTGTACAAAATGATTAG
>JAGDQP010015611.1:0-42312 GCA_022664845.1 Lepisma saccharinum
TCAGAAAATAGTACATTTTCCTCTCGAATATTTTTCATTTATAATGTCACGTTGTTCATTATATCTGTCTCCTCATTTAACACAACCTATCCATTTTTCGACTGCTTGTAGGAATGTTTAACAAACTAATTAAAAGTGTTCGCTTAATTTCATGTGTGCCTCTTTCTTCTTGTGACTTTTGTTGATTTATTATGTTGATATTTGTTGTAACAATGTGTTCTTCTTTTCAGATATTTTCGCGAATGGGAAAAGTCCTGAAGATAGTTACCTTCACTAAAAACAGTAAGTATAATTAAATTTCTCGAGGGTAATATTACTGCACTATCCACTAACAAGGGAAATGTCTTCGGTGGAAATCGCAAATAAACATGAAACTTCCACAGTGCATTTAGGATGTGTTCAGATGAACGCTCCTGTAGTACTACGTTTCGGAATCTAGCGGAACACGAAACACAAGTTAAAGGACATGAAAGGGAAATTTTGGCATGAACACCTGGAGGGGAGGCTACACTTCACACACATGCGTATAAGATAAGTATTTCCCCGTTTACGTTCTTATTGAAATGTTACGCTGAAGATAATTTCTGTGTTGATGTTATTGATAAGTTGACGTGTTAGTTACACTAGTCTCTACCAAATGCTAATTTTATTTAAATATAGGGTAACCGAACGGAAACTTCATCCCGTTTATTATTTCGTAACCGATTGATTTCCACGAAGAATCACAACACACCACTTTTCATTTCAAGGGGAATTTATCATTGTTAAAATCATTGCATGCTGCGCTTGTAATTTTTTTTTTCCTATCTAGTAGCAAATAATTTTATTTTGGTAAATGACAACATGGAACAAGTGACATGGCACATAATTTGTCTTTCGAGTCTATTAAGAAAAAATAAACACATGTAATCGTTTGCAAGGTTGTTTGAAGACTTTCCGAGAAATTATGTTTGAAACTCTCAAAATTTATAAACTGAAACCTGGAAGGTGAATTAATATTTTACATTATTTAATGGTAGAACGCTACAACTAGCATCATAATAGAAAAGAAGTTCAGGTAGCCTGATCACTGTGATAAATTTAAACGTGTTGTGTCATATTTTGGTGGTTTAATAGCACTTCACCGCTGTAGTGCGATCTGTAACGCTCTGGATTTGAGATCTACATGGAAAGCCATCAGCTTGCAAGTTGGGAAGGGGAAGCACGCGGAATCGAGCCTCGACTAAAGTTTCCGAAAGTTTATATCAATTTCACCATGTAACGTTGCATGATCCGGCGAGATGTGAATATATAGTTTGATGGCATTTCTGACTAACTAAAAAGGAGCCAGGTTTCACTTCCAACGAAGACAGCACCGGAGAACACTTCAAAGCTCTTAAGAAACGCCTCCGCAAGCATAATCTCCAAAGCTCTCTCCAGGGGAGGCTTTTACTACAGGAATTGAGCTAATATCGAAATGCAAAATATCCTGAAAAGGATTGGAGATTACAAATTAGCAGAAGGTCAGGAATTTAATTCAGTAACAATATATTACAAAATGGAGTTGAAACTAATATGCAGGGGACCACCTATCAAAACTAATTTACTCTTAAGAATTTTCTTCAAAGAGAGTCATTCAAATTAACCTAGTTTAAGAATGTCAATTCTAGATATGATATGAATTTAACTGAGTGAATTCGCAGACCTCCAGATACTAATTCAAAAATTTGGTAAATTTCACTAGTAGTCGGGGAATTCTCCCATTCACTCGTATCAGTCAAACTCACCTTGTGGTAAAGATTCTATCCTTAGCCAATGAAGAACACTGTTCAATGCTCATTAGACCTTGGTAAAATCCAAGCTGTTTAAATTATTCATTTTAAGAACAAATGTGACATACAATTTTCTCGAACTTTGATTCAGTTTTAAACTTATTTCAGGCTTTTAAATCATTGCGATAACTTCAGCATCTCACAAAACACATCACTTTTAATTAACAAGCAATTTCAACCTAAATCCACAAGTTATTCAGTAGAATTAATTTGATAGCAACATTCACAAAACTTGACCCTCGTCCTACTGAACTCAATTCACATCCTAAGTCGGTTAAAGTATAATTTCACTTTTTAGTTCTAACCACGACCGAGAATACACTATTCCGGCACAAATTAAGATGAGAGAAGATCTCAAAGGAATCCGGCAGTATTTAGAACAAATTTAAAACAACGGTTCTTTACAATTCACTCGCAAGCAAAACTTAGCAATTCACATTTAGCCTTTCTGATCTAATTCTTAATTTGTTCTAAACTAGTTCATTTCAACACCGAGGCTGTAGTTCAGTGGTAGAGCGTTGGCGTAGCATTCGGGAGTCGTGGGTTCGATCCCAGCGGCGAACCATCGTGACAAGTTTTTCCAGAGTTTTCCTGTCTCACTAGGCAAATATCGGGATGGCACCTTCTACGTAAGCCCTGGCCAACACCTTCCCCCTCCCCTATCCTGAGCTTTAGATGCCTAAAGGCCATAAATAAAATTCAACTCAATTCAAGTTTATTTAACAAACTGTTATTCACTTTAAATTTTGGAAGGATTTTATTCACTATTTAAACCAATGATCTCTCAATCCGCAACTGCCGGATTACGAATTTTATTCTGTCAAATGCCGAACATCTCCAGCACTCAAAAATCCTTCTCACACAAGAAAACTCCAAAATATAATTTACAGTTTTATTTCCTAATTGAAGAAAGGAATTAGCAATTTACTAATCACTAACTCATACCTGAAGTGTAGAACTCGCAATCGATCAAAGATCAGAATTATTTATGAAAGTATTTACTCGTGTGCAAGTTTCTGAGAAAGAATGATTTAAATTATTATTTCGTAATTTATCCCCACTCTATTAGCTTCTCAAAATTTACTTAACCTTTGAACGAAATCGTAGACTCTCACGTTGAGGGCTCTGGTGACCCCCCCTAATTATCAAAGTGTAATGATTGATACCTCGCTGGAAAGCTTATGGAACACTGATTCCAACGAGCTATCACTTATGGAATTCCCGCCCTATTCGTAAAATAAGAGGAAACAAAAAAAAAATATTTTAAAAGAATTTGGGGTGCCCTGGCAACACTTAGTCACCCTACGCTGACAAAATGAAGCTAATGTGTAGGCAATGCACTTGCGACAATAATATTTTTAAAAAATGGTAGCCATTGCTGCAACACAAAGCGAGATAAAAATTCAGAACGAAACTCATAGAAAAAAAAAATACTCAATCACTACTGCTGACTGGAACCGTCGATAGCAGTCTGGGACGCAGAGTGGGACTCTGCAGCCAGTACAAACTCGACAGCGTCTACGGCGTTCGAGTTTGGATTGAATATGTCCCTGAATGGATTGTTTCTGGCTACGCATCCGCACCCTGGGGTAGATTGGCGAGTGGTTATCCCCCCCCCGCCCCTCTTTCCCCAGCGCAGCCAATCCACGCACGACCTGCTCCCGAATCCGTCGATGGAGCGTTGGGACATACTACAAATGAATTCACCAGAACGATGTCGACGAGATGGAGGATCAACTTCGTCGGCCACTTCCTGGTTCTTCTCGCTGCTGAGTACGAATTGGCCATCCGATCCGCCAGATCGACATATCCCATATGCAAGTTGTAGTCCTGTACTACATCAGGCTTATGGGTATCTTCATCTGCGGATAGGAATGTCCCGATTTGTGGTGCAGCGTGCATATTTGTGAGAACATAAAGATCACGTTTATCCTTCCACGTACTGCGGTAAGATCATCTGTAACGTATACATCCACGTCACCTTTCTTCATCCTGTTAGAAGAAAGGTCACGTGGCATGTTCTTACGCCGAGGAGCAACCGTACCGCAGCAATAAATATTCAAGAACCTTAGTTCATCAAACAGTTTAGGAGAAGTAGTTGTCCATAAAAACTTTATGGCCAACTCCTCTAGAAGTTTGTGAACTATGGCTTCAGTCAGTCTTCTCAGAAGTATCCAAATCGTGTGCATCCTTCCCAAGTACCTAAGCATGTTCCAAGTATATCCGTTGGCACAACAGACGTCGAATACTTAATCCCGAATCTCCTGCGCCCCCCCCCCCCCCCCTCGGAATATACTGTTTCAAGCCCACACGACCTTTGAATGGCACAATAGCTTCATCCAGAGAGTTTTTCAGACGTACTGAAAAATTTCTTGAATGAAAAGCATTGAGCAAATCAAATACCCTGCGAAACTTCCATAACTTAAATTGGGATCTGTAGCACGATTTGGAGCAGTGAAGATAGCGAAGAATGTGAAGGAATCTATAATAGTTAAATTCTGTAATAGCTGGGCCTGGGGAAGCCTTCATAATAATTATTTATATAACTATATGTGTTTTTTTTTTAATGAATATACAATATTTGCCAAATTCTGAATTGGATTCGTATCAAATGTGCCTTCTTAGACCCTCACCTGGAAACAATAATATATATGGGCCTCCCCAAACTTCGAGAATTTGGCGCCCTTGGTGTCCCGACTTTTCACATTTTCAAGTTGGTAATCTTAATTAAACAAAGGAATGAAATATTTATTTAATTTTTACAAAAACAAAAAATCGAAATACTTTGATTATTCCAGTGAGGCAATAACAATGAAATTATATGCATAATTTGTTGCATTGAGGGAATTAGAAGAAGACTGTTGAGACTTTTGCGTAACTACGAAGCATCGGTTAACAATCAGATTCCATATGACTCACTTGATGTCTGTTACAAGACGTACTCCATATATCGAAAAGTCAAACTTCTACCTTGCTTTTGAAAACACAAATCTCATACTACTCAAGACCTACACCCAAGCTAGCAAAGGTTGTGCTCAAATTGACCGTACATTATATGCTTACATCTACAAATGTATTATTGTAGTCAACAGATTGTGATAATAAATGCTAACGCACGTCATGTTGTTATACCCTCTTTCCCTTCTCAACATGTTGTTCAAGTGGAACCAAGAGTACCTGACTATAATAATCTCACTGGGTGAATATGGAAATTAAATAAATAAACCAAAAGAAAGTACATGAGATAGTATCTTTGCAGAAGGTATACGGTAATGTGTAAGGTTCTTTGCAGAAGGTATACGGTAATGTGTAAGGTTTATCAGATGGTATATGCCGTATACCCTCGACTACAGCCCTGTATGCAAGTGATCGTGAATTAGGAATATTTGTCACTCGCTTCTCTTTCCTTTCATAAGGAAATGAGTGAGTCGTCGTAATTTGTGTTCAATCTGAATTTATTTATGACTTGTAGAGATTCAAAGCTTAGGTCGGAATAGGGCAGAAGGAAGAATCGTCTAGACCAGCGTTACGCAAACTGTGGTCCTCGAAGTCTGGCTTGCGCTGGGTAGTCCGTTGAACCTACCAACTAATAAAACTGGTATGCACTTGAAAATAGTTTGCGGAACGCTGGTCTAGACCCAAAGTTAACGGTACCATCCCGGTATTTGTCTGGTATGCACTGACAATCAAACTACATTTTTAGTGTACAATTTCTCAGGGATACTGGGAGGAAAACACAAAAGCAGAAGCCTGAGGTGAGATTTGAACACAGGTCGTCCAGTTAGAAGTAGAGCTGAAATCGGGTCAGTTTTGGTTATCCGGTTATCAATTCGAAACTTGAAACTTGACCAGACTTACTCGGAGACCCGGTCTTCATACAAATTACCGGACTGACTGGGTGACCCGATGTTCGAATCTTAACTCGCCCCCTGTCTTGATCCAAGTGGACCTCATCTTATTCATGTGTCTTAAATCAATATATTGTCATTTGTGAGAGTCACAAATTCTTTCAGAATAGCCTTTGCGAGGGGGAGTTTGTTATTTGTACACCTCCAGGGATATTAGATGATTTCCATATATTATTTTATTACTATTAGGAAATTTTCGGCGTCGTATGTTTCGTTATCTGGTGGTAACAGCTCCGTTCTTGATCATTCCTCAGAGAAAAATCGTTCAACCGCAAGTGTATAATAAGGAAACAAACTGCTTTGTCCTCCGTCTAACGGGTCACCAGATCAGGCCGAGTTCTAAGCATATACCCAATGACGCGGTGACCCGCTTCAGCACTATTATACGGCTATCTTCTCATCAATTGAATCGCGCTTCTAATCACAAGGAAACATCAGATCAAAACAATAGAGACGGTAAACAAGGCGCAGCCCGAACCGCGAAAGTAAAATAAGTTGTTCCCACAACTTACGCCTCGTTAGGGAGATAATAAGGCTTGTTTTCTGATATAAAAGACAGGTTATGATATTTTTTTAAATCTCTGTTCTCTAAATATACTTACAAGACATAACCATGTTAAATGCATGGTAGTACGAGAGGAATATGTTACAAGCGCGAGTGAGGACCTTTATTAGTGAAAAATGCCACATTGAAATAGGAATCAGATTGGTATAGAGTAAAAGACGATGACACAATAGGAGCAGAAGCTTATACTGATACATCCAAAATTTTGAAATCTGAAGGATCCAAAATTTTTTAGGAAGGAACGTTGCCGTTAAAGGGGTAAATCGGTATCTAAATACTTACAAGGATGAAGTCCTTCAAAGTTCTAAGGTGATCATTGAAACCCACTTCTCGGATGACTCTTCGATTTATGTCTAAAGCCATTGTTAATTTTCAGAAACTTTCCTAAAAAATTCAGACGAACTGGATAATACAGCTGTATTAAAATTTCCACGGATGAAAATCAGAAACCTTTCAGTTTCAAAAAAATATTCAAATAAAGAATACTTACAAATCGTTGTACATTATTCAGATTGTAAAAATAAAAGAGGAGAAAAAGAGACTAACGTTGAATTGCTTGAATCAACTCTTCGAGCTGCAACGGCACGGTGGCTGCGTATACACTGTATTCAGGAAGTAATTTAATAATTTGCCCCCCGAAATAAATGAGTAGGAAATACCACTTTGCATTGTCTACACAAGCCGACCTGCACCTGGGTAAGGTACCGGACGAAATATAACTTCCACCCGTCACCCAATCCAGACACCTGACAACTTGGCAGCTAAATGTACAAGGCGATATTTCAAACCACCTACTGTGTACCACTAAGCATACTAGAGCATTGGCATGTGCCCTTTCTAGGATTTTAGATAAGATTTCAACTGTTAAGACTAGCAAATAAAAGTATTTAATAAACCTGAGGACTGCTTGGTTTTTCAAAGATATAGCCAGGACTTCGTTTAGAAATAACAAAGTGGTTATTGCAATGAAGTGTAAATGCTATATTCATATCCTATAAAATATAAAGTTCAACAACAAACTTACCAAATCTTTACGATCTTATTCATAATATAATTCATTAAGTTAGTGCCAGTATGTGTCCTGAAATTCATTACAAAATAAACCATATAATGCAAGCAACTTTCGATTGTAGAAAAAAAAAATGATTCCGTGAAAATTGACCACGTGTCTCATTCAATACTACGAATGAACAATGATGAAAAGTTTACAAGGATTAATAACTCGTGTGCATGTACTCGGTTGAGTAAAACCACAACTACCACTTCTACTCCGTTTGACCAAGGGAAATTTAGCGTTAGAAAAACAAAGATAGGTCTAAATAGGTTACAATCCCCATTAATTAGTCGTACATTGGCGTGTATTTTCTCATTACAATATTTCATCAAAGTGATTATTTCTTGCCGAGCAGCATTTAGCACATTACAAGCTGCTAACAAAAGCACAGAATATAATCAAAAGAAATTTAACTGCAGAAAAATGTTCCACAATATCTGTATAAAATACAGTTGTAGCATTCGGAACAAAGCAAATGACACGAAGTTACAGTTTCGTTAAGAGACAAAGATCCACGAAATAATTCATTAAGTTTCTCAAATCATAAAAATAACACGATTCCAATACATAACATTACCAATTCCAATAATTAAATAGATATTAAGAGAATGCAAGAGACACGAAATGGAATTACGTACATAAGATGGCGACGTTACGAAGCATGCAATCACGGGGTCGATTCCATTTTCAAATTCACGTGCACATCTATTTCCGGGTACGATTCCAATAATTACTTCAATACGTAACTACTTACAAATAAATATGGAAAAATAAATTATACATTACCACACATACTTCAATTGGGACATTTCTAAGTAGATATAACCTAGAAAATTAAAGATTTAGGATTCAACCTCCTACTCCAAACTTACCGTGCTATTCAACTGACGCCAACATGCGATCAGTTGACTACCTAGGCTGCAGATGGCAGCACGATAGAAGGCGCGAAAACAAACAAGCATCTATGCGCGTAACAGAAGCGCAGGGAGTTTACGGAGGAAAATCGTTACAGTGCACACAGATAATGTAGATTTAATAGGGGACGAAATAGATTCAATACAAAGTAACACCGATGCACATTGTCCCAATGATAGATCTGGGTGGACAAAAGTCGAATTTTAACAATGATAGACTTGTTTCATAATTATGCAGTCAATGCCTGTATAAGTCAGCTGCCTAAGACTGTGCTTATTTTATATCAAGAGATGAAATGCGGGGTAAAAGCAGTTAAAGAAGACAATTACCTTCGTTCGTTTTCTGACTGTGTAAACAACAGTTTCGTGTTTGATTTTAGTAGTACTTGATTTCATGTCAAGTCATTATGTGAGAATGATAGTGAACCTGTTTATGTGTAGTACATTTGTATTCGTTATTTAATACGTGAGTTCATTGTAACCCCTATATTTTAATGCAGTACATGAGAAAATAGAGTATAATAGATTATATCTGAGGTCATCCATCGAAATTTATTTGTATTTATGTTTTAGCTGCAGCTTCTCACATTGTTTCCCTTGCTTAGCAGAAATGGCTTCCCAATCTGTGAAGTTGCGAATAACTCATCATGAACTGTACGAAGTCTGTTGTCCCTTGGACAGTGCTAAAAGAAGTAATGTCGTATCTAACTCTAAACATGTGGTACAAAAATTAGATGTAGATGCCTCTAGGGAAGGTTTAATATTTGTTACTAAAAACGTTGTGATAATGTTTTCTGCATATGTTGAAACAAAACAGACAAGAGCTCATAAAACATATGCTTGATGCATAGAGACATACTTGAAGAAACACGATACATGACTTTTTTTTAAGGAAAAAAAAAGAATTCATTATTGATTCTCAAATCGCAGAATTGTCCCATAGCATTCAAGGATTCTGCACCTGCTAATGGGACGAACGAATAAACCATTTAGTGCTAGCAGAAAAGAGACACGCCTGGCTTTATTAGTAGAACAACATACTCTAGATTCTATTAAGTGTCTTAATGTAACAGGGACCAGCTTACGTGCACAAGGAAAACTCGATGTTGTTTTGATGATTGCCAAAATTATTATTTCTTCACCGAAGGGAAGTCACCTCTTAAACAAAAAATCCCACGCAAGGGAACAACTTCGAACTTGAATTTAACAAGAATTAGCAACGAGGAACATCTTTCCTTTGAAATTTCACCCATATATGCGTGGATCAGGTCTCTAGAATGGTTTTAACTTATTACTTTTCCACTCGATATCAAATGTTAGCGGTACAGAAAAACGTCAAGAAAAAATGGAACAAAGAAAGAAACACAATTATACAAGAACAAAACATAAATTCGATCTACTAGTGGACATTACTAAACCTGAAAGTGGTTCGACAAAATTAAAATTTCTATGAGTATTAAAGTTAATCGTAGATAAAACAAAATACATTATAACAAGCCGAAACGCAGGGAATGAAGAAAATACAATTGAAAAGGAGAATATTGAGAATGTAAACATTTAAATACTTGGAAGCATATGTACTAAGCAAAAACGAGGTCACGAAATAAATAAAAAAGTAGCTTAATATCGGGCAATGCAAGTTTCTATTCCGTCCAGAAACTCCAAACCTCGCGGAGTCGCGGTTAATATAAAAAGAATTGAAAACTAACAGAACGGTTATTCTGTCGGAATACTTTACGGTTGCGAAAGCTCTAGTACGACCCTAGCAGATGAATATAAATTACGTGGGTTTGAAAATAACATTTTGAGAAAGAATACGGGCTGAAATGGGACGAGATGACTGGAGAATGGAGGAGACTGCATAATGAACTCTGCGGGCTGTGTAAACCGAGCCGCCGTAGTTCAGTGGTAGAGCGTTGGCGTAGCATTCGAGAGGTCGTGTGGGTTCGTTGGTTTTCCCTCAAGTGTCACACAAGACAAATGCAGGGATGGCACCTTCAACATAGGCTCTGGCTGACACCTTCCCGAATTCTTTCCTTCTCTTCTATACTGGCCTGAGCTTTATATGCCGAAAGGCAATAAGTAAAAAATTGTTTCCCTTCCCGCGGACTGTACGATTCAACCGATGCTGTAAGATTAATGAAATCGCCATGACTAATATGGGTAAAACGGATGGGAACGGATCGGATTGGAAAAACGAAGATTATATTCTAATATGGTATGAAAGCCAGAGGGAAAAATATCGCTGAAAAGACTTTTTGTTATGTTTTCAGAAAGAACTCATTTTGATGCCCAATATCAATATGCGAATAATGCCCCCGACCATATGAGATCGAATATTAATACCTATGTTGCTGTCTCCTTGCGTCCCCCAATTTGCACCTCTGGTTGGTAATAAAATTTAATTTTTCTCACCCAATATCTTATATTTGGTGAATTGCACATGGGAACAACGTTTCATATTAAAAAATCAATAAACTAAAGACTATTGGTTTGTTTCTAAAACATTTTATATTTGATTTGATTTAATTTCATCTTACAGGTCTCAATTTATTTCCTCTTATAGGTTTCAGTAATGAGTCCTCTGTTGTAAATAGCTCTCATATATTTACTGCATGTGTCACTGATGCAGTAACACAACGATAAAGAAAACACACAAAATAAACCTCACATTCCGAACTATAAAAGAAGATATAATGTAAGGTCATTCCAGACGCACCCCATTCCCCGTGAAAGCATGACATCTTCAACGAGGGCTTCCGTATTCCTTCAACGAAGTCTGGTAAACAGTAAAATGTCATAAATCAAGTCTCATCGCCAAAAAAACCTGTTTCTATAGGAGCCCGTGCGCCGCGACAGAGGGTTGACAATGAAAGCAATATGCTATTGCAAACTGGAAGGGAAGAGGAGAAGGGCGGAAAAGTGGCGGAGCTACAAACAGCAGAAGAGATCTGAGAATATTTTTTTTTAGACGAAAATACTGATTTTATAATAAAATTGTAGAGTACTTTTAGAACTATTGACATTTAGTTTAACAGCTGTGTTCAGAAAGGTGTATATACTGTATATTTTAACATACTTTATAGAATTTTGATAACGTAAATTGGAAATTTTAAATTCGTCATTATATCACATTTTGCGTATTATCATATCTTTAACAATCGTTCTAATTAAAATAAGGACATTTTTCCAAAAAGTAGAGTAGAAATGTAAGGGATTTCATTGTTCTCCAAATCAGGGTAAGAAACACTAAAAAGTTCCAACTAGCAAGAAAGTTATGATTATTCGAAAATAACATTAGATTAAATGGGAGTTGATCAGCGTGATGCGGCCTCTTAATACGTCAACTTCATCAATAACTTCAGCGTACAAACTACCTTCAGCGTGACCTATCGTATGAAAGTAACCTGGAAATACCAAGTGTTGTGTACTCTGCAAGCATTGACAACGAAATTTCGCAAACTTTGAAGTCTAACTTGTGTGGTTTGCTAAATTCCGAAATTTAGTACTACGGGAGTGTTTATTTGAGCACTTTCTTGATTCACTGTGGAAGTTTCATGTTTTGTTGATTTGCGATTTCCACCTGAGACAGTTCTCTTGTGTGTGTATGAAGTTGGTATTATTTGATAGTCCCTATATAACTTCATTTTACCTTTAACTTTTTGTGACTGGCAAGAATATGTAATATTCTATTAGCATTGTTGATTACATTATTGACTTAACCTTCGAAGAAAATAATTTGAAATGTGATGTCCTCTTACGAGTATCACTACCCATGATAAAGATGATGATGATAGCTGTTATTGTTCCTGTTACATCGGGTGTATAACATCTCTCACGCTTTCTTAATCCAATAGCTTATCCGCTTACTAAAGCTGCCAGCTCACAAATTACACGCGTGCTGGTTTCTACTTAGATTATTGATAATCATATTAATTTATCGCCGATTTCGTTTTATGATTGCCGCTTGAAATTGTCCTCATTTGAAGAAATTCGTGTTTTTGTTAGTTAAACTTAAAAATTTAGTTTTGTGGATACTATATTGCATATTGTTCCTGAGACACCATAGGTCAGTTGTATCAATCTCCCTCTCTTACCTTCAAAGATTCTAATTTCTCTGAAAATAATCGAATCGTCAGTGTATGGTCATACGTCGTGCTTGACTTCGACGTAGAGGTGTTATTTTGGGGATGAAATATAAAATCAAATAAGCAATAAAAGATACATGATGAGATCCGTCAACTCTATTTCGTTCAGTACTATAAATTAATTGGATTGGCCCGGACTCACTTTGACGTCGTGGTGGCTGCTAAGTATAAAAATAGCGAAGTATAACTGATGGCTTGACTGCTAGTTTACAACTGCCTGTCTAATTTACGACTGTTTGTCTTGAATCTAAAAGTGCAGTTTCGTTTTGGCGATCGCCGTATGCGATGACCGCATTCAGCGAATGCGTGCGACAGAAGCATGGCGTGGGATATTTTCGCTTGTACATTTGGCGCGTGCGCGACACCGTACTATACTCTATACATTTATATAATTCACTTTTCGTGCATTACAAGTTTTAATATCTTTTTGGAAACAGTATTTCTTAGTAACAGAATTTTACACATCAAACAACTATAATAATAGTAATAATAATAATAACAACATAAGCAGCATTTTAAATTAAACTCAAGTTTCATTCAGTATAAAACAGTAATGTTCGTTCAAACTGCCTGCAATACTCTGCTGCTATCTATTGAACACCAAACTTACAACAGGTCCATTACATCTTTGCATGTATTCTCTTTCTTTCTGGTTTTACCATCAATTTCATAGAATGTTCGTCTAATTCTTGACGTTAACTTTCAATCCTCATCTCCGCTGATCATCATCTTTTGCACAAAATAGTTCCAAGTTTAAAGAAAACACGAATGCAAAACACCACGTTTGTAGAAAACACAGTACACTGCAACGAATGCGACAACATGCGTCCGGTACCCAAAACACTCCACTGATTTCCCTTCAACGGGTCAGTACAGTGGTGCGTGCAGCAGTTGGCGTGCGATCATCGCACAAACGGAACTACACCTTAAAGGTGCAGTTTCGTTTAGGCGATGGTCGTATGCAATGATTGCATTCAGTGAATGCTTGCGACGGAAGCATGTATTGGGGTAGTTTCCTTTGTGCATTTGGCGCGTGCGCGACGCCGTAGTATCTCTATACAATCATATGATTTACTTTTCGTGCATTGCGAGTTTAAGATCTTTCTGTAAACAATATTTCTTACAGTAACAGAATTTTAGGCACGATTACATACTACTATAATAATAATATAATCAGCATTTTAAATTAAACTCAACTTCCACTCAATATAAAACAATATAGTTACTTCAAACTACCAGAAAACTCTGCTGCCATCTATCGAACATCAAACTTACTAGAGGACAATCACATCTTTGCATGTATTCTCTTTCTTTCGTGTTTTACCAACCATTTTATAGTATTTTCGTGCATTCTTGACGTAGCTTTTAATTCTCATCTCTGCTGGATTTCATATTTGGCACAAAATAGTTCCAAATTCAAAGAAAACCCGAATAAAAACTGCACAACACTCTACAACGCATGCGATAGCTGCAGCTTGACTGCTCTCCGAAGGAGTCGTTGCAACAGTTGCTGGCGACACCATGCGTCCGACGCCCAAACCAAACCGGCTTCACTGATTTACCTTCAACGTGTCAATGCAGTGGCGCGTGCAGCAGTTGCTTGCGATCTTCGTATGCGAAAATCGCAGAAACGAAACTGCACCTTTAGAGAACAGTCTTTGGCTGAACCACGTAGTAAATAGGCTTGGCCATGGCCAACGTGTGACGAGAGGACAATCGCCCGGAAAGTCCCCTGTCATGCCTTTGGCCTCACGTTACCTCAGGTCATGGGAGTTGCTATAAAGTGATAGGTAGTTATTCATGCCGACGACTTACATCCAGCTATTAAGTGCGTATTCCAGTCATACAAAAGTTATCTGTATCCAGTGACGGATTAAGCTTCCTCGCGCCCCTATTCACAAACTTAATGTGCGCCCTTCTCAAAAGAAAAAATAGTATTTGCAGTATCTTTACAGGCTAATATAAAAGATAGTGGACATAGTGAATACAGAAATAAAAAAAACTAAGGATAAAATTCATTAATAAAAATATATTACAAACTATTCTTTTTCTGTATGTGCTATACCTCAAATTATGTAATGTATTGAGAAATTAAATTCACCACTTACCTAAATGAAGCTGCTTCCGCCTCACTTTGGCTGTAACAAACTCGTGTATAAGTTCTTCAAAGTTAATGTGTCTATCGGTCGAGAGATCTACTTCAGTGTGGAGAATAGATAACTCGTTCAGTCTTTCATTACGCATGGTTGAACGGAGATAAGTCTTCAGTCATTTTAGAGCCGAAAACAAATGTTCAGCTGGACAGTTGGTTTCAGCAGTACACAAAATTGTTCTTAATGCAATGTCCAAATACGGAAACACAGACCGCAGCTTTTGTTTTCGTATAAATGATAACATTTCTGCTGGCGAATCAGATCCCTCTGGTCTTCAGAAATCCCGGAAAATGCACGTATTCATTTGGGATGGTTTCATATGCAGCCTGAAGGTTAGCTGCGCGTTCAGAAACGACACAAGAACAACCTTGCGGAAACTTCTTGAAAGTGTGTAGTTGTCAGCCATTAATTTATAGCGTGCACTCCAAGAATAGAAAGAAACACCTTCACTCGTGGGCGAATTTAGAAGAGAGACCCCTGAGGGACAATTACTTTAAAAGCTATCGTTTAGAATGAAACATTTATGGTCAAGTCTGAGATATTGACAAGTCTAAGTTGAAGGTGCAATTAGGGCATTAACCTGTGTTGTGACTGAGTTAAAACATACGTTAAAACCTCAGTAAGGATGGTCGTTAGAAGTTTTCGAACCCAGGACCTTCTGGATGATCACTCAGTGGGATTCCATGAAACAATCAGATAATCGAAGAACAGTATCAAACATACAATCGTGTTTACTACTTATATTCGAAACATAAGGAACGATTATTTAAATTATTTTGAGTTATACAGTATGTCTATTGCTTTAACATCCAGGTTTTTTTTTTGTATCCATCACTGGTACAAAAACTAATATTGGACAAAAAACGTGATTTCTTCTCAAATAGTGTATATTGATGAAAGTAATGGGTAGAAATATCTAGAAGAATGAATGGGAAACGTTTAACGTTCTCATTTGATCAATACATTTAAATATTTGAGTTTAAAATTATAACGATAAAAAATGTCAATTACTGGTGGGTTTACCTTAGTTTAATTTTCAGACCGAACGTACATGTAATGTGTGTATTTCTAAAGTTTTATTTGAAAGTTCTTTATATGTATTGTTAAATATAATACATGTGAAATGTGTGATGCAATATGTACATTATTTATGTACACCCTAAATCCTAATTCAGCCTCAAGATGTCTTAGCCTTCATGTAAAAGGAGGGTATTGAAAGTCAATTGTTGCCGAAACAAATTCGAGGAGCGAGAGAGCTTAATCTAAACCATTGTGTAGCTCCTATAGTGTACTTCAAAGATTCGGAATTACCTTTTCTCAAAACAAGCTCCTTCATTCTGAAAACTATGTTGAATAATGGGCAACTAACTTCAAAATATTGAATTTAGAAACAGTTTATGTTGGGGTGGGTTGAATATAAATCTCCAGTCCGCTCACCTACGCGCATATTCGAAGAGAGTGCCTGCTTGCAAAGAAAACTGCTCTGAATCAGGCCCGTCATTTAGGGTGGCTGGGAGGGGCAGTTGTCCCCCTGGAACTTTTCATTACAAAAATTCGCACGATAAAAAAAAACAGGTGCGTCATGCATTGCGGCCTCCATCTGCATATTTTCTAGTTTGCACACCTGCATTTGTGTTTAGTTTACCTCCTTTAAACGAGTGCAGGCACACATTAATGAGATAAATTTTTACTCTTTTCGGACGAGAAATTATTTTAAATATTTAATTTCAATCGAGAACAGTTCTTTTAATGAAACACTATGGCTTTTGATACAAAATGTGACTTTTTGAGATTGAATTATGATGCTTAACTGATGTCATAATTCTTCAAACTTGAAAGAAAGATTTATCATCCTTTTAGAGTGGTTCACAATGCAGCATGGGTAAGTTTATCAGCCCCCCCCCCTTTTTTTTTACCGCGAAGTGTGAAGTTAATCGTGTTTAGTTAAAAATGAAACAGAAAACCTGATAACTTTTCTCAACGACAACAATATACCAGAAGGAAGAAATGACGGCAAGAAACATCTTCAGACGTTGTTCTCAAGTACGTGACGGGATGATAAAAACCCTTTCGAAGGCGTTATCACGCAGTTACCCGGCTAGCGTAGGCGTTAGGGCGTTTTATCGTTGGCCGGGGTTTAGCGCCAAGTTCGGTTTTTTTTCTTTATATTAGAACAATCGCAATCGTTTCCCTTAATACTTAGGAATAAATGTTCTGTTTTGCACTTTCAACATTTTATTGTGTAGTTTTCATTTTCAAAAGATGAAAAATTTGAACTACGACTGGAAATTCATCCAGAGATTACATTCCCATCGAAAAGAACTACCATAGTCACATATTTATGCGAGCAGTACTCCTATGAAAATTCGCTGTACTGGTCTCTTTCCTCTATCGAAAGATGAAATAATACACTCAGTTCGAGCGGAATCTACGCTCTTCTGAATTTGTTGTGTAGGTTGAGAAATACGTCGAAAATAAATGCAGTAAAATGTTCTCCGAAACATTCGTGAAAAAAAAACTTAGGCAACCTAACTGCCTGAAAATTTCAAATAACTTTTCTAATAAAAACCAAATAACGTTCAGTTTCTCAACGATGCTAGGAGGAAAAGAAAACGAAGCTACATTAGAAGTCTTACATACTCAATCACGCTTCCAATCACAACAAAATAGTAGTGTCAAAAATGCGTTGCCCGGACAATAAAAGTATATACTAGATTACTCCCACGACATAACACCACGTTATAATCACTTTCTATTTGTCAATTAGGAATCGGAATACCCATTCACAAGAATGTTTCCCATATGTCGAAAATTAGGACGTAGCACACTTGATTACCGTTGTATGTATGGTTAAGAAAGTTTTCTGCAAATCACATTTGAACTGAACACAGGCATTCCAATAACGTAAAATAAATTATTCAGTGCTTTTTTTAGGGGAGGTGAAAAGATAAGATAGGAACTTGTTAAATTATTCTTCATGTGCCTGATAAATATAGATATACCGTCAAGTTGGAACAGTGTTTTATTGTGCAAGAAAGGGGACAAGAACACGTCGAGAACTACAGACCAATTAGTTTACTATCAGTTCTATACAAAATGTTCACCGAAGTTATTTTGAATCGTATTGAACGAGCCTCTAGATTTTAACCTTGGGAATACTCCGGATTTCTTCGTGTATTTAACATAATGTACCACATACAGCTATTGAATGAAGCTGAAAGGATTAATGAATATGAACTACCACTATGTCTAGTCATAGATTTTGGGAATCTTACATTTGTCACAGTGGTAACAGTACTTAACATCACTTAAACATGAAGGCATCGAAAGGGCATACATTAAATTGTAATTGTCGTCGGGTTCATCACCATTCCGAGCAACTTATACGTAAGAGCATAAAACTTGGAGGGTACGTACTCTTACAATGTCCTGACTCGATTTGTACCGCCCTGTATATGGCTTAATGATGAGTTAACATATTCTGAGTATATCGGCCACCACAGAGAACGTATCCTTGATCATTTCTCGCCCAAACAGGTTCTAACTATAGTGGGAACCTCCAACGAAAGGGATCACCACCAATATAGCAAACGTTGAATGAACTCTGAAATTATCAAATATGGGTTCCCATCAAAGGAGTAATTGCTACTGTATACGAATACCCCATAAGGGTATTCAACTACCTCAGGAATTGCCATTATATATCCTGAAAAGCAAAGAAAATCAGTAAGAAGCTACCTTTCAATACGAAAAGGTATGTTTATTAGATCGTCTGATTTCCAGTTACACACCCGTTTGGGTCACTTAAATACATCTCACAACTTTCTACAAGCTGGGAGCTTTAATCGCTCATAAATAATTAGCGTAAAATGTCTGTTTCTTCTGTATGGAACGATAAAGAATGTTCATTAACATTAAACCCTATGTATGTTTACATATATAACATACAATCGCAATCACACATGGACGGGGTTGATGCGCGGGCGACTGTTATGCTCGACCGCGGCGATACTCTAGTCTTGCAAACGCACTTCATATTTGTTTTAATTTTTGTCCGCATGTGAGCGGTGGATCACCCGGTTACAAAATTATTACCAAATTACTCGACTGCCACGTCAGCTGTTAATAAAGCAAGGACTTATAAGCCATTAAAATGTTAAATAGGCAGGCAAACAGGTACTTTGAAAGTCAAATAAGCATCAAAAAGCTGGAATACGCTGTCATATTCTTGGTTTTCTCTAATGTTGACTGATTTCGAAACAATAAACAAATATTGCTACTAATGTACTCTGCCTAACAAATTTGCGATGAATGAACTAAGCAAGTACAAATGAAAAGCAACTATAGTAGTGTTTCAATTCGTTATTTATTTGTTCCCACCTCAGCTAGACACTATCGCCTCCGGTACTTTTGTGTTCTCACATCTAAAAATGGGTATTGCTAAAATATGAAATATGCTAATACATGGATATATTAAAAATTCATATTTAAAAAATACGTATTAATTCAAACTGAGAATGAACTGTACATTCTTATTGGGCACAAAGTATTGATTGTCAATATATCTATTCTACTGCTTCTTTCACAAATTTTCCTTCTTTTGTAGAGGGAGGGGGAGGTTCAGCCCGTTAAAAAGCAATTAGAATAAATTAATTACAAAAATGCATAAATAACAACAATAACAGTAGTCATATTAGTATTAAATTATACATTATTATAAATATATATATTAAGTGTAGTTAAATTCATTGTAAACAATCAATGTATGAACCCTATTTTTTTGTATTTATCCCCAACATTTTTCGCAATGCTTCCTAATTTTGCCTATTATATCATACAAACCCGCCACTCCGCTCCTTCCAAGTATAGTCTATGATTCTTTTTAACTGCCAGACAAATAAATAAAATATATATACTAAACAATGTACAAGTGGATCGTGGCATACGTTGAAACTTGTATGAATTTTTATTATTACAAAACAGATTAAATAAAGATAGTGAAGTACTTAGGCCTACCTCCTTTACACAAAGCTGGCAAAATATCAGACAGGCATTTCATGAACGCGCTAGCTGCGTGCTCTGCTTGCGATTTCTATAAATAGCTAATAGAAATACCCTGAGAAAAGAAACTACCTAGAAGACGTCGAAATGTAAGATGGGTAGATAGTTTTTCAGTAGCTACATGGATAACAGCTGTCCGAGTTATATGAAATGAAAAGGGGAAGTGATATAGAAAGATATGAAAGAAAGTTAATTACAGATGCCGAGCTCAGTTGGACATTGGCCTTGAATTTGAAAGGTCCTGGAAACTACCGGCCATTTTGAAACTTTTTCTGCCATACCAGACTAATGCTGGGATGGTGCCTTCAAAAGTAGACCCGGGTCTTTCCCTACTTCGTCATGAGCAGTTCTAGGTGCTGCCTTCCCAGGAAGAGTAGTTGCAGAGGAAGTCATCGCTCAGACTTAGTAAGGCATATTCCGTAGATACTTATTTCTTTAGTAACTACCGACGTTCGGTTAGTAAGCAGGAAAACCTTGTTAATGGTAATTTATCATGGCTACCCTGCTGAACTTCCAGTCGTGGTGCATAATTTAAGTGATGATCGGTGTTCTGACCGGTGGGTAGCGTGAGAGCCAATGTTCCAGGATTAGATGTACCGGTGAAGCTTTGCCATTGTGTCCCATCGGATGAAGATCGCATTCTTAGAATGGGATCTTATTTTAAAGTTAGCTCCGAAACACTTGTCTCCCCACCGGATATCCACCCAGGGACCTGTTAATTACAGACCAGCAAAGATTACCACCATCTCACCGTGGACATCATAGGTAAGTACGAATTGAGTAATCTATCTAGAAACAAATCATATATGTACCAAATTACAAACTGTGTGTAATAATCACGTGATTATAGACAAAATTTCAACCTGAAATGATTTCTATGGGAGTAGGGAATATTTTCGTTGCGCTAGGCTGGCAACTCTAAAGACTAACACTGGTAGCAGATCAGAATTAGGATGCCGGCAACCACTTTTGAAGTTTGAGTTCCCAGACGTTTGGAGGTCGCTAAGTGCGGACACCACGGACGCGCTGTATTTTTTGCCTGAGCTTAAGTAGCCACGAAGATTCAGATCAGGTTGACGTGGGTGGTACTTTTTCAGCGAACTTCCTCGTTCTGGACGATCCGTTGTGTTGTTTTTTCTTCTTCTGGATAGTAAGATATTGAGGGTGTTCAACTCTAAATTGTGTTGAATTATATCACTATTCTAGCCTTATGTATGATTTTTTTTTCTTCTTGCAGATACCTTCCAGGCTCTTATTCAGTATCCCGATGTAGTTACAGCTCAAGCTGCCAAACTGGTGAGTCAGTGAATTTATACTATATTTTGAGTGTATTAAAGGCACTGTTTTCGAATTCTAAAGATGATTTGTCATACAAGTAGTGTGCAATGTGTTTAATTATCATGATATTGCTTAATTCTAGGGCATGGCGTATCGTACGTAAGAAGTGTGTGTGTTCGTGTAAAAGAGTGTTTGGCAAGAATATTAGTCCGCAGAGCTCGATCCTCCCATTCTCAGTGTTCTACCAGTACAATCAATTCGTGGATTGGCACATATAATATAGGCAACCAGTAGAACCCAGATGTCGTCATGGTTGCTGTGCTCGGCGTAAACGTCCACACACACAGATCCACACTGACCTTCAAAATAGTCAGTTGGCAGCGATGCAAGTCTGCCAACGTTCGTAGAGCCGATGAAAACATGTTTGAAAAATGTTGACGTTAGCAGACATCTCTCGTAGGGCATCCTTTGTGGCAGTGATGATCTCCTCGAGAGAATGAAAGCGACGTCCTTGTAACTTAGCTTTCAACCGGGAAAGAGATCGAAATCGCATGGTGCGAGATCAGGCGAGTATGGAGGATGTGGCAAAACGGTGATCTGCTGCCTTCCCAGCTCCTGGACAATTGCAGAGCGTTGTCGTGCAGCAATACCCAGTTCTTCTTGCGCGAAAGTTCAGGATGCTTACGACGTATTAAGTCGCGTAGGCGGCGAAGTATCTCCTTGTAGCGAGTCTTGTTAACAGTTGCTCCGTGTGGGATGAATTCCATGTGGACAATTCCCTGCGATCCGAAAAACAGTTCAAGCATCACTTTCCCTTGTCACCTGTCATGTCTCGGGGTTTTGCGTTTTGGAGATGATTGCGATTTCCAGGTGGCTGTTTGTCTCGTTAGTTGTGGATCGTACAGAAACACCATGTTTCATCTCCTGTTATTATCCGGTTTAGGAACGTTCCATCAGCCTCAGCACTACTGATCTGGTCATCCGCTCTTCACGTTGGTCTTGTTACAATGCGTGGCACACTGTGCTGGGTGACACGAGACATGTTCAAGTCATCCGTCAGAATTTTGTGACACGTACCATGGCTGATCCGTCATGCTGCTGCGATGTCATCTACCGACTGGGAACGGTTAGCGCGCACCACCACTGCAACCTGTTCGATCGTGCGTTCAGTTCGGACTGTTGTTGGCCAACCAGTACGTTCATCCTCTAAACTGTTTCTCCCCTCCGCAAAACGTTGGTGCCACTTAAACACAGCACTGCGGCCCAGGGCGTTGTCACCGTGCACTTGCCTGATCATCTGCAACGTTTCTGTTGCGGATTTGCCTAGTTTTTGGAAGAACTTGATGTTTAACGTTGCTCAAACTGCGACATTCTTCGAAGTCCGTCGCGGCGTATTCAACTCCTTTCACAACAGACAGTACGTCTGTTTACACTCTATGCACACACTTGCCTCTTGTACGGTCGAGAGACGAACTTCCACTGATCCCTCCAGCAGGACGTCACGTCTCAGCTGTACACCACTAGCGCCACACTGCGTCCAGTCCACGAACTTGAAATAACATGTTTCGTACCGCCATCATGGGTGAAGTCTTGACATTACTAAAGGGCTATGATTTTGCACTCCTACCATTTTGTGGATGCTAAACACGAAGTGGCTGAAGTGCAAAATCACAGCATTTATTAATGATTTTCACCAGAGATGACGGTACCACTTGTAGTTGTCTCGGAAAAAAGTAGCCTAGTGTTTACTGGTGTAGAGTAACAGAACACAGCTTTGGAATAGATTCATTTATATCATTTTCGTACTAGCGTACATGCAGGGTAAGTGCTAAGTCTATCCACCCTCCAGTGCTTAGCCGAATTGTCGAATATATTGCATCAATTAATATGTAAAGCCGAGAGCAGATAGAGCTGCCTAGGTCGTGCACCTTCTACATAGATCCATCTCACCGCTACTATAACGTTGCACTCTAGTAAACCTGTAATTCGTGTGTACATTAGTTGTTTGTGACTATGGCTTCGATTAAGACAGTTTCAATTGGACTGGTTGAAGGACTCAAAATATTCTTCATTGTTAGAAGAAGTAGATATAACCCTACTCGGCAAGCTGTAGGTTGTGCAATTACTCTGTTTCCATTAAATAAAATAGGAAGAATAGGAGTTGGTAGTCACGCTGAAGGCTTAAAACAAAAATGCTGCCAATGATTCTAATGATTATGTTCTAAGTGTGCTCTTGATGAGAACTACGGGGGAAGGGGATTTATGTTGTGAGTGAGATTTATGTCCGTCCAAAATCAAGAGAATTCGTCCCGGCACTCTATGTTCGTGCAAGTGCTTCATAAACTTTAAAAATATATCTTCATTAATGTAACCACTATCACTCATGCACACAAGGGATCCATGCGGTAGATGGGTTTTTAAGTCCGGATTTAGACGTGCGCCTTTGAATATTATGATGGGGGGTATAAAAGACCCTATGGCATTGCAACATGCAATCACCGTAACATTTTCCCCGCGTTCTACAGATGTCAAGCTGATAACCTCTTTTTTACCTCTTTCTGCAAGAATCCTAGAGGGCCTGTTATTGAGAGGAAGTCCAGTTTCGTCCATATTGTAAATGCGGCTAGGATTGTTATGAAGATCATACTCGTTCATTAATTTTCCCATTAAGTCAAAATAAGTATTCACACTTTCCTTGAACACCAGAAGCTCTCGCTTTTGACAAACCTTCAGGTTTCCTCAAACTAAGGTTGTTTCGCTTACAGAACGTTTGACACCACTCCTTTCCTGCCACTTTGTCGGTCCAGGATTTAGGAATGTCTAGTTCACACTTCGACGCATATAAGTATGCCGCTACACGCACTTCCTACCGAGTGACCCCAAACCCCCTGGATTCTAGATAAATAAATAATAATAAATCACAGCCATATTCAATCCACTAGTGGATGAGGCCTCTCCCCGAAGGGAGGAGTTGGTCTACTGCTCCCACGCTGACCAGACGGGTTGGGAGAGGAGAGCCGAAGCTATCACTGTGATCGCCACTATATTTTATTCACAGCAGCTCCCTGGGTCAGCACCGAAATTTTTGAGCCCCAACCGGGAATCGAACCCGGGACCGCTCGCACTGAAGTCGAGCGCGCTACCGACTAGGCTACGCAGGAGCTCGGATTCTAGATATTTTACCCTATCTGCTAGTTTTTTCTCTTGCTCACTTGTAAACAAACTTGGCCTCCCAATGTCACCGAACGAGTTTTTAGGCGTATTGCCTACAGCAGGAACACCAACTAGTATCCTCTCTTGGTATTTAACTCGTCTGTACAAGCTTGTGAAAGGGACATTAAATAGCTCTGATGCTCCCAGTATCGAGAGTTCGCCATTAACAACGGATTTAATTGCCTGTTCCATACTTTCTTTGCTCCAATTTAACCTTTTACCTTTCTTCTTATAATTTCCGACCATCTGAAACGAGAAAACATTACAGACGTTTGATCAGAACCGAGGCATAATAAACAAATATAAAAACAGTACGCCTAATTGCATTGTTATTCAAATTGCCCCGTTTTGATTTATCCAAATTACCCCGCAGTGGGAGAATATACAATACAGAATGTGGTATGGAAACTGCTCACTAGTTGGCGCCAGCGTACAGTATATCAACGCACCACATGCTACTGGTACAACAAGAGTCCAGAGCTGTTTCATTTTACTCAAGTAATAGCAAGGAAAGCTTAAGAGAACAACGTTAAAAATTATAACGACCAAAAAACAGCCACATTCGTACTCACCTTGCAGCAAACAAAAAATTATATAGTCCTTCAGAACCGTAGGAATGCTTTGTATTTCTGACAGCGACTTCCCCAAACTACCACCTACAAATCCGCTACAGGTTCGCTAACATGGCGGGCCGCGCTTCCGCCCCAGCTAGCAAAATGCTTAACATTATTCAAATTTCCCACCTATTCAAATTACCTCGCTCTACCCTATGTACGTAAAAAATTAGATGAAGATATCTCTTCCACGTATATCAACTTGAAAAGCGTGGACTAAACAATTTCAAAGAAAACCTGGGTATTAGAATACATACCGATAGAAAGTTGCGGTCATTCTTATTATAGTTACAATGTTTAATATTTCGTTTTAAAAGAATGAAATATTGGAACTTAAAATTTTGGAAATGGATCCTTTAAATATGCTAACAGACAAAAATTTGCAGTCTTGATTTTTTTGATTTTTTAACATTTGTGCAAATTTTGTATTAGTGGAATTATGGCCAATGATAATTTAATCAAATGTTGATCTGACTTTTGAACTTCAGGGCAAAACATTTATCTATCACTTTTTTGTCGGTCATGACATAGGAGCATATTTGCAGATTTAATGAAGCTGGTTTCTGAAGTACATGAGTTTCAAAATTGTAGGTGTCTTGTGTGGTGTATGCAAGAAATATTACGGGTCACTTCGGTAAAACAAAAATCAAACTTTCATGGCTCGATGTTAGAAGCACGTAACGCTAGATGTTATTTAAATAAATTGTACAGGCTATATCTAACTTATTAATACTATATCACAATTAGAAAAAAATTAAATACCCATTTCTATGTTGTCTTCATATTTTAATTTAGAATTTCTTGATTTGATATTGAGAGAAAACATCTAGACTTCTTGTTTAAATATTCCATATCCTAACCGAGCCGCCGCAGCTCAGTGGTAGAGCGTTTGCGTAGCATTCGAGAGGTCGTGGGTTCGATCCCAGCGACCGACTATCCTGGCTGAGATTTTCCAGGGTTTTTCCTCAGTCACACTAGGCAAATGCTGGGATGGGACTTTCAACATAGGTCCTGGCCAACACCTTTCCGAATCGTTTACCGTCCTTTCCCTCCCCCTATTCCGGCCTGAGCCTTAGATCCCTAAAGGCCATTAGTAGAAATTCAATTTCCATATCCTAAGCTTTACTAAGTTTTCTACCATCGCACAATCTACATTTTGAGTTTAATTAGGCAACTTTGGCTCAGGCCGGAATAATGGATGGATGTCAACCAGGGCCTACTTTGAAAGAACCATCCCAGAATTTGTTTGCCGTGACAGGAATAAACTGAAAAAAAAAATGTTATCGGCGGTCGTTGGGGTCGTTCCCATTTCACTCTGAAGTGTATAATCTTAGATTCTTATACCGTTTAAAATAATTGAATTGGCATATACCGGAAAATGTTTCTAAAATCTTTTGGTAGTTTGCTGTATTGATGTATATTGGGAATGGGAAGTTGGATATACATCGACCAATCAATATAGCAGATTAGTGGATGTGAGGTTGAGGCAATTTCGGACATCCTAGCTGAGGTTTTCTCTAGTTTCTCTCGGTCGCACCAGGCAAATGCCGAGATGATATTTGAATAAAGCCATGACCGATTCCTTAATCCTGACAAATTTTTCCCTCTGTTATTGCTGTTAATATTCAATACAAAGAAACGATTGTTTCAGCTCTTTATGGGAAGAATCAAATATTGTTTCTAGATTTCTTTATGGCCAAGGGGTGACTGACTTCTGGATAACGTTGCCCAAATGATGCTTATTTACTCATTGTTCACTCCGACTTCCTGTGTAGATACAGAAAATTAATTAGTTGGAAACCTAGAATCTGTTTGGAGCAGTGGATGAGAGAGAATCGTGTTACCTTCAATTTCATTTTATAAAGCATAAAATTTAAATTCTCTTCGTCCTGCTCAATTATGCAAATATTCAACCAATACTGTGTGTATATTCCAATGTTGTAAATATGTGTATTATGTATTGATTACACAAAGTCTACCTTGCTGCCTTCGCTATGTAGCGAAGGAGTCCAGCGTAGCTTTTCGACTCCTACTTACGTCACCATTTCGAGAACGGCCGAACATTTCCGATCGCCTGATTGAAGCCACCTTTGTCAGATGGCCTAAAAAGTCGTGCATAACCTAATTTTTCAAAGTGAATGTTTTGTGATAAATAACAGTTGCATAGTTTGACAAGACCTCAAGGTTTAAAATGCTGTATGAATTGTCCCTGTAGCTTTACATTTGCATTGTATGTATGCATTCAAAGTAGGGCCATTTCATCTCAAATCCGGGCAAAGGGGTGTCAGGTGACCATGAGCAATATCGTTCAAAAAATATATGTGAAAGGCCCATGTGTATAATGAACATTCCCAAGATATTTCAGAAAAATATCCAATGGGGGCAATGATATCCACATTCCAAGATGGCGCCACGAAAATGACACCAATGAAAATACAAGAAATCAGCCATAACTCAGGAACCATTACAGATACAGCAATGATTTTTGCACCGTTGCAAAGCTAATTAAATCTACATATAGTTGTGGGAAGCACGTTGCAGTACAGCGAAAGGAATTGTGGGAATTAAGGAAAATGGCGGGGAAAAAATGCAATTTTCAAAAATCAATAACTAAAAAAACCCACCCTCAATTTTTTTAAAAAAATCTCGGAATTATCCAGGAAAGGGTACACTATGAAATGAAAACGTAAAAACGGTAGTATTTTGGTAGTATTTTTACTATGAGCCATAATGGAAGATGATAGAACATGGTTTGCGGTAACATGTACGCATACAAACGACAACCTATCGAAGTGTGCACACATTTAAAAACAAGGGAAGACATCCAATGGAAGATAAGAATATGTACAGTACTCACCAATGGAATTAAACCCCTTTCCAAATGCTAAATGCTGCCTCAACTGCTCTAAGTATGTTGTGTGCCAGCCGCTGATGGTACTTGCTTCTTATGATTCTCTTTTCCAGCACGGAATTCAGCAAGGGTGGCAGGTGATACTTTGTAAAGCAATATTAGGTTCTATAGACAGTTGAATTCATGAACAGTGCCCATGCTTTACTTGCAATCCACAAGGTACCGGAACATCTAGTTCAAGGTGGTATCGATTGGCAGACTGTTACTTATATTTCAGATGGAGCGGCATCGTATTTTAAAAACAGGTATCAGCTATTTGAGTTTGGAAAAAATATGAATGAAATGAAGCATAAATGGTTATTCAGTGCAACAGGACATGGCAAAGGGCCCAGTGATGGCATTGGTGGGCTGGTGAAACATTTTGCATCAACACATAACTTGCGAAGTAAGGACACGTTAATTCAAAATTGTATAACGTTTATTGGTGAAGTCGGTAAATATGTGCCTAATATTACTTTATTACATGTGTCACTTGACGAACTTGCTGAATTCAGAGCTAGAAAACAGAATGAATGGACAAAAGTACCAGCGGCGGCTGGCATTCAATCTCACCACGTTTGGGTTTCAAGCTCCAGCAGTGTAACTATGGCAAGACACGCGAATCACACAGGTCAGGCTGTTTTCTTCCCAGTGTGCTCCCAAGTAAAGTCCTTCCATTTCGACTCTTCTCTGACTCTTCTCAGAATGAATTTATTGCATGTGTTTACAATGATAACTGGTGGGTTGGGATGGTGACTAGTGTACATTTTGAGCATGATGATGTTACTGTCAATTTCATGCATCCATATGGTCCAGCAAGTGGATTCCGATGGCCACAACATGATGACAGATGCCGAGTGTGTGTGAAGAAAGTCCTTTTGAAAATGACTCATTCCCCTGTTCCTATCACAAACACAGGTCGGTTGCACCCCTTTCAGTCAACATACTTAGAGCAGTTGAGGCAGCATTTAGCATTTGGAAAGGGGTTTAATTCCATTGGTGAGTACTGTACATATTCTTATCTTCCATTGGATGGCTTCCCTTGTTTTTAAATGTGTGCACACTTCGATAGGTTGTCGTTTGCGGTAAACATGTACGCATACAAACCATGTTCTATCATCTTCCATTATGGCTCATAGTAAAAATACTACCGTTTTTTACGTTTTTATTTCATAGTGTACCCTTTCCTGAATAATTCCGAGATTTTAACAAAAAATTGAGGGTGGGGTTTTTTAGTTATTGATTTTTGAAAATTGCATCTTTTTTCCGACATTTTCCTTAATTCCCACAATTCCTTTCGCTGTACTGCAACGTGCTTCCCACAACTATATGTAGATTTAATTAGCTTTGCAACGGTGCAAGAATCATTACTGTATCTATAACGGTTCCTGAGTTATGGGTGATTTTTTGTATTTTCATTGGTGTCATTTTCGGGGCGCGACGCCATCTTGGAATGTGGATATCATTGCCCCCATTGGATATTTTTCTGAAATATCTTGGGAATGTTCATTACACACATGGGTCTTTCACATATATTGTTTTGAACGATATTGCTCATGGTCACCTGACAACTTTTTCGTGATTTTGCTCGATTTGAGATGAAAAGGCCCAGTAGAGCTTTTCAGTGTGTTGTTATTAAGAATGTCATTCGCGTAAGCAAACTGTTCGTTCATATTCAGTAGTTCATAAAACAAGAACTACATTAAAAATTCAGGCGATCTTTGGCAAAAGTATCAATATGGGCAATTACTTAGTGTTGCAATTATTATTACATACATTAATCATATACATTCCAAATTATCACGTTGAATACTGTGGAAGCTCTTGTGATCAATATTAGTGGTTACAATTAGGGATGTCAGCGAGTCGCGTCAGTGGTTACAACTGGTCGAGTCTGTACTCACAAGGGAACCTTAGGAACCTTCCGGGGATTTTCGCCGGACTGGTTGCAGAAGAGAGGGGCAGGATAGGAAGTGAGAATGTGAGATTATTTTTTTCGGAGCAGGAGTGTGAGAGGCAGGAGAACGGGTTAAGGGTGAACTGGTTCTTCGGACCAGTAAAACTGTACCCGTTTTCTTTTGCCAGTTTCTCATAAACGAAAACCGAGAATGAAGTGTAAGTTACCATGATTATAGGTAATGCTGTTCTACACTAGAAGCGACTAGTGTGAAGCACCGTCAGGGTTGCCAGCTGTAGACATTCGCAGTGTTGCCAGAATATTAAAATCCCGAAAATATCGGTGAAGGCAGGAAATATAACGATGAAGTCAACGTCATTTACTGACAAAGTATAGTTTATTCTTGTGCTGTGTACTACTTCGCCAATACTATTGTAATAAGCACAAAAAGAAAGCAAAATAACACAAAACAGCAATGATGCGAATTACAAATGAAATCAAGATATTAGTTGAAAATATATGATAATTGGTCATCAAATGCTGTTGAGTCCATTGTTATAGGTACTCGCTCTTCTCTTTCCTTTTTTAGTGGACATATACGCTAAAACGAAGTTTTCCTACTTCCTTGCTTTCACCTTTCCTTTTCTGTCTATAAAAATATTTCTGGGATGAATTATTACAATTCTTGTGGAGTGCTGATAAACTTGTTCATTTTTATAGGGATTCTAATGTTTTCTTTTATTTGTCGTTTCAAGATGAATCCGAAAGTGGTCATTCGCCTGCTAGTTAAGAAATTTGGCACATCTGATGACGCACCATCCTTTGCAGATCTGGAAATGTTCGACCAGATATGTGCCGAGTTATTGGATGAACGAGTGATCGTTGAGCGGTATGAATCTCTCTCATATGAGGACGCTTCAGACCAGTATGTTGACTCAACTGATTGTGAATATGGTGATGAGGATATCGACATGACATCGCAAGCCATATCAACGCAACATGTGCCGGAGGAGTGTCGGATAAAGAAACGCCGTCATCTCAAGGCAGTATCTCATCGTATGTTCCGTCAGCGGAAAGAAAGAAGAAAGTAGTCAGCGAACTGTCAGAAGAATACAAAGAACGGGCATTCCAGTACTGGACAAGCTCAGTTGGAGGGTCTCTGGCATCTGTTCGATCCAAGTTTTCAAAGATCAAATCGATTGGCGTGCTGCAGAACTATGAACAATCGCGAGAAAAGATGATTTCGCGCGTGAAGATGAGTACTATAAACACCAGAGTGTTTGAGCACTTCAAAGAAATGTCTGCACGCAATGCCATAATTCACGACAGAACAATCAGACAGTGTTAATTGCTAATCAAACGCCAGGTTGATCCAGATGATAACATGAATTTTAAGGCATCAGATTCATGGATTTACAAGTTTTAGAAAAGGAACAGGATCGTCTCGCGATCAGTTACTCATATAGTGTCAAAGACCTGCGCCTCAAAAGAGGATATACATCGGAAATCAAATGAATTCGTCAGAAAAATGAAATCCTTGTTCATCGAACGACATTTGATTCCCAAACAGATCCTGAACACAGATCAAAGTCGTTTCGAGAAGGAAATGGATTCAGAACGAACACTTCGACCAATGGGCATTAAACGAGTATATGCAACTGTAGGATCTACGTCGGCAACGACGCACTTATACATGGTAATGCCTGTAATCTCAATGGACGGAGGTCTACATTCGCCGATGTACATGCTTTGTGTAGAATCCAGCCGGAAATTTCCTCAAAGCAAACCAGCTGATCCATCAAATATTATGTCTTATGCTTCTGGCTCTGCTAAAATGAAAAAAAAAAAAGCAGATCAGAAGATAATGCTGACCAATGTATTCTGGCCAAGTGTGCCTACACAGTCCGACGAGTAAGTAATGAGACTGATTTTATTCTGACAAAACAGAGAATGCAAAATAGAAACCAATATGTGAGTTCGAGAGAGTAATCCTTCATCTACGACCTGGCAACACCGCATGGTCCCGCGTGAAGCACAACGGGAAATATGACGTCAGTACCAGCAGTAAGTGAAAGGCCTTTGTCACGCCAGCGTCATGGAGCAGAGGGCGAATATCAAGTTCTGTTTCAAACTCGGGAAAAGTGGCACAGAAACTGTTGAGTTGATGCGGAGAGTGTATGGTGATACTTGTTTGCCTCGTGCACAGATATTTAGATGGTATGAACGTGTTAAAAGTGATGTGGAATCGATTGACGATGAACCTCGGTCGGGTCGTCCAATTTCTGTTCGTAACGAGGTACCGATTGAAAAGGTCCGTGAACGTGTGCAAGAAGATCGTTGTGTGACTGTGAGAATGATGGAAGGTGACTGGTGTTAACATGGAGACAATTCGTAAGATCTTAGTGGAAGATTTAGGCAAGAAGGAGGTCGCAGCGCGGTTTGTGCCACACTCATTATCTGATGAACAGAAACAAGCGCGTGTTGATTACGCCCGTGACATCATTGCAACTGCCCGTAGGAAGAAAAATTTCCTTCTGTCCATTGTTGCAGAAGACGAATGTTGGTGTTTTCGTTATGATCCAGCTACTAAACGTCAGAGTGCCGAATGGAAGTCTGCAGATTCTCCACAAGGAAAGAAACTTCGTCTCCAAAAGTCAAAAGTGAAGATAATGCTCATTTGTTTCTACGACAGTAAGGGTATCATTCATCATGAATTTGTACCAGAAGGTCACACAGTTAATGCTCAGTTTTATTTAGGTGTTTTGGAGCGTTTGTTGAAGAGAATACGTCGTGTTCGGCCTGAATACTCAACCCCAGGTAGCTGGTTCCTTCTCCATGACAACGCTTCAGCTTACCGAGAAGTACTTGTTGCGGAATATTTGGCCACAAAACAAGTGTGTGTGCTGAATCATCCCCCCTACTCACCAGATATGTCCCCCTGTGACTATTTCCTGTTCCCTAAGCTGAAGTTGCCATTGAAAGGACGACTTTTCGACAGGGTTGAAGACATTCAAGAAGCTGTGACAGCGGCATTACGGGCCATACCACAAACTGAGTTGCAGAAGTCATTCCACTCCTTGTGTGATCGTGCCACTCGTTGTATTGATGCAGGAGGGATGTACTTCGAATAATAAACAGGTATTATTCAATTACTTTTGTTTGTTTCGTCAGAATAAAATCAGTCTCATTACTTAATTGTCGGACTATGTACTTTATACCAAGAACCCATGCTTCTACTTCTTGAATCGTGGTCAGCCAATACGGATGAAGTGTAATTCAAATCAACAATTCCAGAAAGCATTAGTGAATTTGAATGGCATTTGATTCCACCAGGATGCACAGGACTCATTCAGCCACTCGATGACTATTTCTTCCGCCCGTATAAAGCATTTGTTAAGTTCGTGACTGATGCCATTATCGCGACCGAAGAGTTCAACATCTGGCATCGGGACAACTTCATTCGTCTCCAATCCTTCACTCATTATCAGTTTTCGTCCCCAATGTTTCGAAACATGATCAAGTATGCATGGTACAAGTCAGGATATCTGGACGAAGAATCGGAACCATTCAGGATGCCGATGCAGTACTGTTGGCTCTGAAGTTTGTTCATCAGATCAGTGCAGTGCTTTTTCATTCATGAGATGTGCTCATTGTAACAACATGTTTTGTCTGAATTATCTACTCATTGACAGTCTCCATGTAAATTGCACTTAACTCGAATTTCCTGATGACTATTTCAGGATTCCTGGTGATTTCGCTTATTAACACTGAAATCAAAATAGTATTGGCGAAGTAGTACACAGCACTAGAATAAACTATACGTTGTCAGTAAATGACGTTGACTTCATTGTTATAGTCCCTGCCTTCACCGATGTTTTCGAGCTTTTAATATTCTGGCAATACTGCGAATATCTACAGCTGGCAACCCTGACGGTGCTTCATATTAGTCGCTTCTAGTGTAGTCATGGTAAGTTACACTTCATTCTCTGCTTTTGTTTATGAGAAACTGGCAAAAGAAAACTGGTACAGTTTTACTGGACCGAACCACCAGTTCACCCTTAACCCGTTCTCCTGCCTCACACTCCTGCTCCGAAAAAAATAATCTAACATTCTGACTTCCTACCCTGTCCCCTCTCTTTTGGAACCAGTCCGGCGAAAATCCCCGGAACTTGGTTCGTAAGGTTCCCTTGTCAGAATTGCTCGAGTCGCTGCCCAGAGACACTCAGGCTGCGATTCGGTTACAGTGAGTCGAGCTTGAGCGACGACTCGACTCGAGCGTTAGACTCTTCGCTCGAGCCGAGCGGATGACATCCCTAGTTACAATATGTGCCTGTCAAGAAATGTACCACGATGTACACCTGAAATGCAATGCAAGCATTGTTGAATTCTATAATATGTTTAAGTGTAAAGCTGCCCATGTGTGCCCTTTGGAAATGGCAGTAAAAAAATGTATCATGCCATGATGGGTTCAAAATTGGCTGATTGTACAGAAGTTAGCAACAATAGTTGAGGAAATCGTTTACACGTTTAAAAACTACATGATATTCACACACGTAAAAAGTGTTTCACGGACTAAATCTGTAATTCACTGTGAAAAGATAATGTGACTTGTTACTGTGAAATTAATGTTCGATTTGGCAGAATCCTCTCCTGCTTCAATTAGATATTGCAGGTCACTGAAAATACACTTCAAGAAGAAAAGTGTAGCTCAAATGCACCAGGATATTTTATATACAGAAAGTGGAATACAAAAGTTGAACCCATTAGCAGTGAGTTTATAAGGAAATATTGTTCATACCAATCACAATATGCTTCCCACCATGATAGACGGCAGTCTGTACTGCAATGACATTAACAGCTTCTACGAAATGTTAACAGCTTCTCTCCACTCATAGATTCGCTTTTCTGAATGCCTTGTACACGTCTCATATCGGCTTGATATTTTTAAAAAACTGCAATTGGGGGACAAGATAAACAGAACTTCTCAGTAAGTAAGGAAAGTATACGTGAAAAATTCCAAAATTAAATGAATCTTTTCGTGCGCCTGATGGAAGTGGGACATCTAATGATGGCAATTGTAACGAGTCAATTTTGGGTGGTCGCTACATATCTTACCCTCTCCCCTTTTTTTATTGTGTATCGTCTTCCTTTCTTTTATGTTCGTACTTTGTCGGCAATATTTTCGTCTTCGGTTTTCTACAACAAAGAGTTTATTTGTCCAGATGACAAATGTAGACTAGCCGTACAAAACACGTCATTGTTGTTTGGCGGGTGATGTATTTTTATTGTATTTTCTATTTATTTCTTGATATTTCTTTGCACATTTTATTGTATCATTTTCTTCAACTATTTTTCTTTCGTTGGAAATCCTCGTAAAAAAATATATAATTGTTGTTTTATATTTGTTAAAATTTTGGTGATAAACCCGCTTCTCCCTTTTCTCTCTTCCTAGTGTTTGGTTCTTTTCTGTTATTAGCTAATTCCATTCAGTAGTTAAAACATAGTCGTCAAGCAGGTAAAGCTGCAAAAATTTACGCTGCCTCCAAAAGTTATATCAAACCAAAATTTAATGCAACCAATGTCAAAAAACTTTATATAAATACAAAACAGCAACCATTGGTATATTTCAACATTTTAGTAAGCTGTTACTCCCGTTTCCTTAAAAGAAAAGCTGTGTATTAATTGCTGCAGTTGCATGTCTCACCCTCCATATTGGCTAGAACCGGGAGTGGACTTGAAAGAGCATATCAACAGGCATCTTAACAAAAGTTCGTTACGTAAAGTAGCAATCATCAGTGTGTAAAGTAATTTGTTGCGGTATATGTAGTGTGCAGTGTTGGTTTTTCTAAAATAAATAAAAATATAATTTCAGTGTAGCTTACAAGTGTGCGTATATATATATATATATATATATATATAAAGTAGTTAAGTGCTTTCTTGGATATAAAATTGGTGTTGTTTTTCTGTGTGGTGATGTGCACCGCAAAAAATGTCTGCTTAATTTGATAGGCGTTGGGGCCGAATTACTTTTCAAGTAATGTATGAACCTCTTAAAATTTTACTCGTTTAAAAAAAAAAAACTGCATTTAAATAACTAAATCTCAGCGCAGTAAAAAAATATATTCGTATACATTAAATATTTGCCGTTGTACCATAGTAAATACCATCATTTTAAATCCAGTTAATTTTCCGCTCTTTCAAAACTAATATGTTTAAAATAACACAATCTTTCTACATAAGTACGGTTGTCAAACGGAGAATTCTCATCAATAGACGATACACAGAGTAAGGTGTTCGTTACAAGTTGGGTTTCGAAGCAGTTCTTCACACAGGGTCACACGTTGTTGACCTTGAGCGGGAGTCAAATCATGGGGAACCATTCTCGGTTGCCTGGAGCGAAACCCAAGTTGATGCAGATAACGAACGACACTAGTTTGTGATGTCTGGACGTCATCTGCCAGCTGCCGGGTACTGGTTCCTGGGTTTCCTTCAACAGCGTCCAGGAGTGCATCGATATCCGTCGTCACAGGGCGTCCACTCTTGGGCTTGTCATCGAGACTGTTGTCACCAGACCGAAAACGTTGAAACCACTTTCTAGCTATGGACGGGTGGACAGTACCTTCACCTTCTACGGCACAAATTTCCTTGGCGGCTGCTACTGCTGCATTCAACTCCTTTTTCCAGGAAGGGCGCAGAAGCACACAACACACAAATTTCTCCTCAGCCATTGTCCTGCCAACTGTGTATTCACCGCGTAGTTCCTCCCACCACTTCCTTCACCTGTTCTACACCTTGCACATGGTTTTCCGGCATCGAGTGGGCGGGGCCACCCAACGCTACGAACATATAACTTACCCTGGTAGTTATCATTGCCAAACTATTTTTTGTTGTCTTTCAACAATAATGTAAAGTGTTGGAGATTGATTCGGGGACGGATGAATACAGAGATTTATTTTCTTCTTCGAATTTTCATCCCCATACTTTCTCCCTTATCAGTCTTTTACTTCTTTTGACACTCTCCCATTTATATCAGCCTCTGCTATACTGATACTGTAAAGACTGTATGTCAAGAAGCCAAACTGTCTAATCTCTAATATGGGTATTTTCTTACACCATTATATTTTTAAAAAATGGACAGATTTTTGCTATACTAACGTTAAAAAAAGATGGAGACAATATATAGTAGACGCTCTTTTATACGGGATGGTCGGGATCGCGGCCATACTGTATAACCAGTTTTGCCGGATAATCGAACGTCTATAGTTCTAACGGCCACAAAGCAGGAAACGCTAAACTTAAGTGAACTCTGACAATCACGACAAACACTAAGCGAACGGAAACATGGTTACATGGGTCGTATGAAGCGAGCGACACAGATGAACAGAAGATGACAAAGAAAATGGTATTTACAGCCAAGTGCAGTGGCGCGACGTTGCCGAAGAGGTCAGTGAGCGCCCGAGCACAACCGGAAAAAGCCGAATGCAAGTGGCTCGACCGATGCAGAATAGAGCGTGTCGGTTTATAGAATGCCGGATAAAACAGCGCCTACTGTATATGGAAACATGTAAGTCGATGCTTAGTGGCGGGACACCTCAACTATCTTCTTAGGCCTGGTAGTTCCTGATTTGAAAGTTGTCGACAGACGTTGTACGTACATACTAATGCCGTAGACACAACAAATTTTTTACCTATTAATATATGCTTTGCTAGGATTGTTGGAATGACATTTTAATCTGATAACACGGCTTATTTGAACTACCAATGTGCTTATTTCAGTTTATAGGCCTAAGATTCGCAATACGCTATTTGAAAGGAGCGCCTACCCAGGTAGCTATAGTTGCCTAGCTTTTCCCATGAATGTTTCGGAAAATCTTTAACATTGTACGTTCATTTATTTCTATAAATCTGGTAAAAAAAATTTGACTGAAACGTAAATTTTTCATTTTTAACGTAACAGTTTTTGAGTCAATTTAAATATAATTTAGAAATAGCAAAACTTAAATGATACGTATACCAATTTCGCAATTTATGGTATAACCTGGATCTGTTCCCATAATATATATATTTTTGTGTCTTAGTTATTGGTATTCTATATATCCTAACTAGAGCTATATATTACTTTAATGTTGCACTGTTTTTCTCTCTCTTTCAGAATATTATTTCTAATCTAAACCCCAAATTAAATGTAACAAACTTTGTTAATGTTATATTAAAATTCTTGTTCTTGTACTGAGATCCGAAAGCCTGCATACCCATTTCAAATAAGTCAATAACGGCAACTTTTAAAAGTATACAGTCTTTCGAGACTAATGTGTCGAGACCGGGACGAGAACGAGACTGGTGCCAGTCTCGTCTCGATACCATCCCTACTCGCAGTAGCACGGCGTAATTTCTCTGTGGTGGGCAACATTGCTATGATGGAGTTAGCCGAGTGGCAAAGCTTCAGTCGCTGTTAGTTTTTACTCCCTCTTCCGCCGTCAGGTTTTCAAATGAAACTAGCGTTATATTAGAAAATTAAATATGCGCAAAAGAAGAGCGTAGGGAAATAATTTAATAATAAATGTTAAATTTGAAAACTTTTACGGGGTATCATTAAAGAAAAATAACAGTAAAGGAATTTCGTTTGCGTCAGGGGGAAGTACGATAAGTAAAGCTGCAGCTGTTGCCCATAAGCCGCAACAGTATAGACCAAACCGTGGATTTAGAATAGATGTGGAACAGTGCCCTGAGCTCTTGCAGCTTTCCAAGACATGTCATGGTTTAGGCATAGTCTTGGGTGTCTGGCCTATAAATGTAAGTTAAATAACTGAATGCTATGTTCCCGAAACATATTTTTCCGTGATCTTACAATGTAGATGTAGTAGTGTCGGTATAGATGTGTATTACAAAGTAGTGAAGAACACTCAACGCGCTAAGCTAGATTCACTCGGCATGAGGAGCGCGAGAGGCATTCCTAATGATCACCCATACACGCGAGGCTCTCTTTAAGTGGGATCAACAGGTCGTTAGTCGTTGCCACACTGCAAATATAAAAGAAACTTGAGTACAGGACCCTTCGCGATACGTAATGACTCTTGTTCAGTTTCGTGTTACGACTGTTCGTCCTTCACATCGTTAGCATGAGAGAGAAGAGACATAATCAATTGGAAGGTACACTTGCTTCTCCCTCCTTGATGTACTGCTTCCTTAGTGAACCCACAATTACTGCTGGTAGAACGACACAGTTACGATGATCATATAAGTGGGAGGAATATTTTTTCTTCGTTCAGTTAGCAATACTAATAAATGAACGTGAAAGTCCTTGAGTCTTTTTCTGTGATTATTCCATTTCATGCGGAGCCAGGAGGGATTCAGTGTCCGTTAAGTCCTGCAGGAAACTAAAACTCTATAATATGAAAACTATTAAGTTTATTTAAAAAAAAAATGATCATTGTGTGTACTTGCACCAATGTTCGGTTATATTTCTGCTTGTTGGAGTTCATCGCCAGACCTCCAGTTGTGTACCATTCACGTCCAAAACCTTTGTTGTAATCTTTTTGGAAAACCGAGAATTCGTGCCGACTGTACACCCAAGGTGATTGTGACTTTCTGTATTCAGATGAGGCCACGTTTTGTGTGTCGGGAAAAGTGAGTAGGCACAATTGCCGAATTCGGGGGGTCGAAGATACACATGAGTTCGAGATGCAAACGCGGTTAGTCCCAAAGTCAATGTGAGGTGTGCGATTTCACTGGACTACATCATGGTCCATTGTTCCTCGAGGAAGACACGATAAATGGCAACAGCTATCTAAATATGCTACAGACATTCCTTGTGCCAGAACTGCATAGGTTATTCATCAATGAGGTCCACATCCAACAATATGGGCCTTAGCCGCATTTTGCCCTTGAAGTTCATCAGTTTCTTAATGAACAATTTCAGGAGAGATGGATTGGCCGAAGAGGACCCACCTTGGCCTGCCAGATCACCAGCGTTGCGATTACTGGCTATGGGGACACGTAAAGACCGAGCTGTATTCACAGAAACAAGCTAATCTGGACGACCTGAAGAACAAAATTAGTGATGTGATACCTAATATCCAAGAGGAGCACAGTCAACACAAAATTCTCGATTTTCCAAAAAGACTGCAACAGTGCTTGGACGTGAATGGCGTCTTGGCGATGAACTTCAAGTAGAAATAAAACTTTGAACATTGCTGTAAATATTATTTTTGCTTAATAATCCACAGAGTTGCGTCTTCCAATGAATTCCGAGTATTGGAAGTAATTCCTTGCGAATAATAATAATAATAAATATTTAGTGCATATGATTTCGGTTAACCATTTAAAGATGCATTTAAAAGATATGCTATAAAAATATTAAGGTAATTTAGTGCACTCCCGACACCCTAAGCATATATATGTTCAGAGTTCTTCAATTTATGTGCACGAAAATGATCTCACGTACCTGATACTTAAGACATTCGCCCCCACAACTACATCCTTCTCGTACTTCGGAAGAAATTTTAGTGTCTTTAATCCCCAACATAGTATGAGGATCCCGACACTTGGTACGGGCACTTCCGAAACTTCTCGTAAAGTATATTTAAAAGGTACAAAACAAAATAGCACATCTCTATATGTAAGTGTCATGTAAGAAGATGATGATTTTAAATATTGTCATCGTAGGTAAATTTGTCTAAAATAATGCAAGTAATAAACTTAATTAATGCAGAAAATGCATATGTACTTATGCTGGTGAACAAAAGAATACCCACCCATTCGCTCGCTTTTTGGATGGGACAGGTTGGAACTATCTTTCAAACTTGACATTTTAAAGTTGAAGCAAATTATGTTATAGGACTAGGGAAACGTGCCCATATTTCGGTTGGTGTCGTAATTCCGGGTAGTCTGTTTCACTTGGATTGTGCTGCATTCTGCATGTGTTTCTGCTAATGAGCAGAAGGCGCCCTAGCATAGCCTAGGAGGACTAAAGGCGTACGTCAGCTCCGGCAGGTCGCCATGGTAACCGGCCATGCTACAGTCTAAACAAACGAGCGTTTAGCAATAGGTTTTGTGATGTTCGATATTCAACAACTCGTTACAATGAAAGACACACGTGCTGCTTTTTTCTTTTTCCAAATGACTGAAACTAGAAAAGCAAGTGAAAGGAGCCAAGTACGTAAGTAAACAAATTTCTTGCAATGCCATTGAACGCAACTTTGATTACGAGGATAATTCATCATTGATTGCTGACTTGATTTAAAAAAGCTGGTAATTATATGTAAGAAGCTTAAACTGAAGTTGCTAATTCGGTTATAATTAAGGACACACATACACTCAAGAAGATAAATACGAGTGCTAAAACGAAACCCTTGTACCCTATGTACAGTGGCGCAAATTAATATTGTAGATAATGTATACAAGGCATAGCATAAATCAAGATTTCGAAAGTTAATAGTACCTTTGTATGTGTTTCATAAAAAACAAATTAACAATAAAAAAATTAGCTACGTACCTCAACTTATATTTACTGTTAATAAGTCCTTTCATGCACTTCCCTCGTATGTGCATCACATCTCGGTCATATGTAAGCAAACGTACATGTTTGGACACCAAAGCATTTTCTACTTTCAGTCAGTTTCCGCAGGACCCCGAAATAATCAACAGGTCGAAAAATATTAACAACCACAACTGATTTTCTGCTATCAAAATTACTGTTTGTTTAGACTTGGCCGCCGTTGCTATGGTAACGAACCGGATGTGGCGTCAAGACTTTAGTTTTCCATTTGACGCCTTCTTCTCTGTCCATTAGCAGTAGCATGCAGAATGCAGCACAATCCAAGTGAAACAACAGACTAGGGGCCCGATTAAATTTGCGAAATCTGTTTAAGCAACGCAATGCAATTTCATTGACTAGAAGTTGCTACGCGTTTGCCGTGAGCTTGGCGACGTAATTAATTATTGTACTTAGTACGGCTTCGCAAAGGGAAATTTGCGTCTTATGGCAAACTCACAGCAAACATTATATATCTTTTGGCCAATAGGCAGCTTCGTTACAAACTTTCGATACAGGCTGGCAGCCAATCAGACACTTCTAACGCGCTCACGTGGTGTAAACAAGGAGAATGGCGTCTGTTTTTAATGTTGTTTCTGAATTATGTTAATGTTTTAATAAAGATGTTCTCACGTAGCATTATAATTAAGATTTACAGCATTTTAAAAACAATTGAAAATGTGACGTTGATGGATATTTAGTTAGATACTCCTCAGACTGAATCGATTGGTAAGAATATGTAAAGTGATTTACATTAGAGTAGTTTTAGCTTATCCAAAGATATATTATTTTCTCGGTTTATAACTTAATATAATAGGTTAGCGTAGGCCATTATGGAGTCTAGAGGAGTATCTACAGTTCCTTCCTGAAGGAATACTAGCTACTAAACCAAAGGTTAAAACTATTTCCAATTTATCAACCACAAACATAAAAGTTGCGCTGTCCTTCAAATGCATACAATTACGTTTTCTCCTGTTATAATTCCGTGTATAAAAGAAATTCGGTTTGCTAATTTGAAACGGAACTGAACCTAAACTTAAATCAGTACTGCGTAAGCAGGATCAGCTATCGTAACCACTCATTTAAGTGTTCTTACAAGTGATCAAAACCCAAATATGATTAATCGCTTTAAAACTCGAGCGTCAATCGATTCCAATTCAATAGTTCAATCTCTCCATGAAGTCAGCTCATATATATGGACCGGGACTGTCGCCCCAAAAGGCTTCTGCCACTAACTGGGAGGAGACCCCTTAATTCCTCTTGCTGAGACTTC